>QVNW01004712.1:0-22680 GCA_014825475.1 Pseudomyrmex flavicornis
ATTATATGCAATATGAGCAATATAGCGTTTAATATTTGTTCTTCTGAAGAATGAAACTTGCCAACAATAACTGCAATATGATGTATTACCGTTGCTATCTACATGTTTTGTTGTAGATTTATTAATCGCTTCTTGTTTCAAACAACTTGATGAGAAACATTTAATTATAAGAAACAGGTTTTTTTTAATCTTTCAAACTAGTGTGTTCGTCTATTAATTTCAAGCAGTTTTGAGAAATACGCCAATAAATATCTTAAGATCCTAGAGATCTTACTATCACTTTGCAACGAATGAACAAGACGAAATAAGTATATAATAAATGCTATTTTGTAGAGAACACTTGATATGTTATAACGTAGTAATAATAAATGGTATAAAAAACGTGTGCAATATTTAAGTGAGAGAAATCAATATATTCACTGCATAAATTTTTACTTATCTAATATAGTCCCATCGTTTCCATCAATATTATATACTGTTCGATATACCCGAGCCTCTTCCCTTTTATTCTTCCTGTAATGAAAAACGAATACATATCATTCAATATCTCTTTTTTATACTGCACTTTAGATATTTTCTTTTATTCGTGATATGTTCATTAATTTACACGCAAAATGCCCGATAAGGTAAACCAGAATGTTCCCGATTTTTATCCGGTTTAATACAAGAAATGTTTTTTCTTTTTTTATTATCGTTATCTGTTTTAAAACAAATCGCACACTTGACGCTTAATTCGCGTAAATCATGTCGTAATGTGTCTGCATATATGTCGTTCGCCGATTTTAACCGTCGGTACTTCCCTGCGCAATATTTTTTCTCATTGCTAATCGCTCTTTACTCGACCCTGACAATCAGCTATAAGAAGCGAAATGGTCTGACTCATCGTCAGACTCACTGAGCAACTCTCGTCGCGATGAAGCAAATTCTCGGGTTGTACGTTCTCGCGACAATTCTGGCCGCGTGTTCGGCCGGCGTTTGTCGGCCAGGTTTGAAGGGACATCAGGATTGGTATCAGTGCGAAGGTCTGACAAATCTATCTCAAGAGGTATTGTTTTATGATCAAATCTCTTTCCTTTTTTATTTTATTTTCTTATTTAGTTTTTGACAAAAATCAGAAATAAAATATATGTTACACATATCATATGTAACACACGATATGATTATTGGTGACATTTGGTGTTAAAATGCTTATCTTCGCACGATAATGTCTGTACGATAATCTCATTGCTCTGACCTTTGCTCGTACGCGATAGAAAACAGTCATTTATCAATCAGTGCGTATCTATACGGTTGCAGATACCCGGAAATGCGGTGGGCATCGAAATCGTCGACTCTGACATCAAGACGATACCGACGGATGCGTTCGCGGTCCTCGGTGATTCTCTGGAGGAACTGAATATCACGAGATCCGGCGTGGAAGAGATCGAGCCTAATGCGTTTCGAGGTCTTGGCAGATTACGCGTGCTGGGTCTTGTGGGCAACAAGATTCGCAAACTGGACTCGTCGTGGATTCAAGATCTGACGTATCTCAAAAATTTTCTCGCGTGGAACAACGAAATTGTCGTGATCGATCCGCGAATCTACGATCTGCTGCCGAACTTGGAAGTCTTGGACGTCGCGTACAACGAGCTGATCGATTGTTTGACGCCCGCGCAGCTCAACAAGCTGACGAATCTGAAGCTGATCTACCTGGCCGGTAACAAGTGGTTGTACCGATGCCGTCGCGACATGACGTATTATCTCGGCAGAAATCACGTCCGGTTTGTTCACGACTGGGGCACCAGCGACTTGCTGATCGACGAGTGTCTCGCTCACGCGCCGCACGCCGAATTCAGCGACGCCGCCGTGCAAACGTGCGTCGACCAAAAGACCGACGCTGACACGCTCGCAGCTATGTACGCGGTGACTCAGAATCTCCGTGAACTCACGAAAAGAGTCAACAAATTAGAAGCCGATATCGCTCTTTTAAAAGAAGCCCGGCATTAAACTTCGTAATCCTTTCATTTTCTAACGAAACTGTATTGCGCTCGAACTTGCGCCGCGTTGCGCATGTTAACAATATTTTACGGTTCGAAGTTAATTAATTTTCTGCGAACAAGAACGCGTTTCTTGTTTTTTTTTACATCTCTGACTTTTGTAACTTACTAGCATGTAATAAATAAGCATTTCTTAAACGTACGAGTCTTTCTTCTTTCCTTTCTTTCATAGAAGCTAACTTTGAACAGTTGTCTAAGAAGTTTTATGGAATAGAATTCCATGAAACTTCTTAGACAACTCATGGAACCATGTACACTCACATGGAATAGAGTTGAAACGTTTATTAGGCAATTGTTTTATTTACTTCGACGACGGGTTTTAATAATTAGCCGAATATCAAATGGTAAAAATGTAAAAATAAATGTAAAAATGGAGAAGGAAATGTAGAAAACGGACTAGCTAAAGGACTGTTGCCATCGATAGTCTTTACGTTCAAGCATCTAATTTATTTATTTCCACATCTAATAATATTAAATTAAATAAAACACATTTATTTTTACATAATATTCGCGCATGCATTTATTTTTAATTCACACTAGTACGTTTAAAAGAAACAAGTTTTTTAAATGATTGAACTTATATCAATTTAATATAAATGTCTTCTGGCAATAATTGCTTAATTAATAATCTATTAGGAAAACATAATTTTATAAGAAAAGACAATCAATGATTTTTAAATAACTTTTTTATAAATAATAGGAACGCGTATTTGAAATTCGAGCGATTTATGATATTGATCCGTTGGTGTCAAAGTCGTGTCCGACATTCGTCCGAAATTCGTTGCGTCTCTGTTGTGAAGTGTCAAAACTTTTATTTTTGTCGCTGAAATATATTGTCAAAAGAAACGTTCCTTCTGCCGGTGTGCTCCGTTTCCGGACTAAGTCGCCAAACGCGAGCAGAGATTTAGTCATCGATCGAGGACGGTGTGACATAAATCAATTTGTTGAAATCGTTTCGTGCGACGTCGCGGGAATGATCGACGCGATTCGTAAAACTGACGCGCGGGGTAACGCACGCAATACGGAGAGGACATCGTTTCGCCTACTGTGCGCGCCACTGTGTGCGAGGGCAACTCTGCCGGTTCCCTCCGTGATTTATGGA
This sequence comes from Pseudomyrmex flavicornis, assembly GCA_014825475.1. Lineage (NCBI taxonomy): Eukaryota > Metazoa > Arthropoda > Insecta > Hymenoptera > Formicidae > Pseudomyrmex > Pseudomyrmex flavicornis. Next base: position 3,139 of record QVNW01004712.1, read on the forward strand.
GAGGACGACGCCCGCGTCCTCGGGGTCCTCCTCTTCGTCGTCGTCTTCGAACTCCGTTGCAATTTCACCATCGAGCATTTCTCCCCGTATATGCCGGGGAGTGCTCCAGTTCCCACGCAGCGACGTTACGCTCCTCCTCTTCTTCTCTCTCTCTCTCTGTCTCTCTTCATTTCTCCTCGCTTTCTGTTCTCGCTCCTCTCCGGGACTGCTCACCGGGCCGTCGCCGATGCGAGTCATAGCGCGCGCGGTTATCTATTGCGCTTCACATGCATTCCGACTACGCACAAGGGGTAAACCTGCGACGCGACGTTGTTGCACGCGGTGCATTAACATCGTCAACCCGACGACGACGATGCAACCCGGAAATCCGGACGTAACACGGTCTCGATGGAAGTCTCGCTCCCCCCGCGTTTCCACCCCCTTCGTCGGTCTCGGCGAAAACATACGCAGCGGTACAAGACGTCGCGGAGTCTCCTCTCGAAATTAACAATGCCGAGACGCGCGACGATAGCTACTACCACGCACCAGCTGTAAACTGCGCCCCGATGTGTTGTAAGTTACGTCGCAATATCGCGGTACCGCGCGAATGTCGAAAATTATATGTATTCGCGGGAACGTTCATCGGTCGCCCCGAAAACCGGAACGGGCAAATGACCGAAATTTGGCAAATGTTACGCGAACACATTTGTGTGGTAACAAGAGCGCGAGTGAGTCGCGGTATCAAATTGCGACTCGGAGTTACGCGAGCGACGAGGCCTCTCCCCGCGGTTGATTGCAGCGGCATATCCGCGTCCGATGCTGCTGCCGCCGCCACATCAGAGCGTCTCTTCCTAAATACACCCCGACGGTGAATCGGAAACTTTTCAGGGTTCTTTGTTCCGCGTCGCGACGCAGCAGCCTCTGGAAATCAGCGCGGAAGAGAATGTAAAAAATCAAGAGAATCCGGAACGGCACGTCGTCGATACAGCGCGGCTCACCTGTCCGTCGCGCTTTGCTAGTACAACGCCCTTTTGTTCGACGAATAGAGGAAAAAAAAAACGGAAGGGGGCAAGGGCGGGGAGGAGGAGGAGAAAGAGCGACTGTGCCTAAGATGAAAGCACCGAGGCGAGCCTCGCGGCCGGCTGGAGCCCCGCCAAATAATATACTGGCGCCCTATCTGCTCGCCTCTCCTCTTTTCCCCGCACAGCCCCCCTTCTTCTTCTGACGAGCGAGGCAACAGCCGCGTCACTATCACGAACACGCCGTTGGCCCGCCGGGGTACTTTTATATTTATTACAAGGACACGCGAGGGGATGAGGAGAGAGAAAGAGAAAAAAAAAAGGAGAGAACGCGGGAAAGGGGGTCAGATTGTTAACCGACAGGAGGAACAACGAGGATGGAAGTGACTGTGTGTGCCCCCGTTGTTACGCGAGGCACAGCGCGCGCCCACAGAACAGGCCCGCCGGATGATTCAACCTATATTCACGGCTTTTGTCATATCGCGGGAAACGGCGCGGGAAGCCGCCAGCAGCAGCCTCCTCTTCTCTCGCGGATAAGGTTTTCCATGCGCTTACACGTTCGTCTTTTCCTCCACGTGTTTTTCCCCCACGGATTCCGCGCTTCCCCATCCGTAACTGTCAACGACCAAGTATCTGTCCGCGAAGTGAAAAAGCGTCGAGAGCGACTCGACGAAATCGGAAATTCCCCGATGCAATCCCCCCCCCTCCCCCTCCGATGGTTGTCTTTCTTCTTAAAAACCGTGAGCTTCTTTCCGGTTTGATATCCGCGAGGTAAGGCGATGAGTGTCTTTTAATTATCGACGAAACGTCGCGCGTGAAAATGACAATCGCGACAAATCGTCCAAGAGTGACGCGTATCGGTGATGTCACTGGGCATCGCAGATGTGAGATCTTCGATTTTTTTTTTTTTTTTTGAACGCTGACAACGTCACGGAAATTACGCAAAATGCTGTTCACGTGTTTTTTAATTGACTTTTTGTCATCGTCTTCTTTCGACACACGTACATCATCATTTTGGGAAAAAGAAAGATAAAATTAGTAAATTTACATTTGAGACGCGGAATCAAACATCCTGGACGAATTCTCGAATTCGACGTCGATTCGATTTTCTTTACGTGTATTAATTTTAACATATAAAAAACTATGTAACTGACAAGCTATATTAAAAAAATATAAAGAACATAAATACAATATATTAAAAAACTATGATGTAATATATAATATAAGACTACATTAAACAAATATGTATTAAATACATATTTGCACGCGTGCAATCGATACATCGCGGCTCGCACGCACGTCCGCAAAACCATCTGCTAGTTTGGTATTGTGCGATATTGAGTTGTTGCAGAAAGTTTGTTATCTTTCAATAGGCGGTCATAAACGGCAAATGTGACCATGTCTGAAACGCACGCGAGGCATAGCGCAGACAAAAAACATCATCGAAACACTGTACTCACTTAGAAGCTAAATTTACACGTGCGATAACAAGCCTTTATAAATTTCAATTTAAAAAAATTGACTACTCTCCGAACGTTACAAGCGCATATCGGGACAAAGTGTGTCGATATAACGTCGCTAATGAGGGAACTGAACGTTTTTTATAAGAGCGGAAGAAATAACACAGCGACGATAATCGATATCCAAGAAGTCACATACACACACACACACACGCACACGGAGTGAGAGAAACGCGCGAAGAAAGCGCAAGCGACGACCAATAACGACGAAAAATTTCGCAAACGGGAATGAATTCGGGAAACGACGATTGCAGCTTTTCTGCAATATCTCTCGTCGCTTTTTTCGCTCCCCTTTTTCCGCCTTGGTGTAACGAAATGTAAAAAGACGAGAGGAGGGAAGGGAGGACGAGGGAGGAGAAAAGAAAAAAAAAGAAAGAGGAACGCGCGCGGGGAAGAAAGTAGTTCGCGGCGTGCACGAGCCCCCGGCTCTCTCTCTCTCTCTTAAACCGACGCGGCGGTGATTGATGACGCTTCGGTGTAACGATCGCCTCCTGCACCCGCGCGAACGTGGCGCCGGGTTAGCCTCCACCGGGAGACGAAAGAGAGAGAGAGAGAGAGAGAGAGAGAAAGCCCGAATGAAAAGAGAATGAGAAAAAAGAGGAAGGAAAGCGAGATAGATGGACGTAGGAACGGACGAAGCCCCTCGTTATCCTCGATTTTACAGGAATTAAAGGGCCGATTACCCGCGACCGCCACACCCGCGATTAAGATGGGCGCGCGGATTAAAATCGTTGCCCGCTCGACGCGATTTTAAACCTCCCGAAACGGGGGGGGGGGGGGGCGTCCGAAACCATATGCGAGAGTTGGAGTGTTTTATGGATATTTGGGGTGGGACACTTCGAAAATAATTAGCAATTAACGTCGCGTTCGATTATATCGCGGCAATTAACGCGCTCTTCTTGTTCCGTCCGTTGTCGCGTACGTTCCGAGAGAGAGAGAGAGAGGCGCAAAACGGAGAATTCGAAATTTAATATTGTGATAATTAAATCTCTCGAAACACACAGAGTCGACAGGGGAGGAGGGGAGAGGAGGGAAACGTAATGATCGCTCTCGAAACGTCAGTTTGAAATAAACCGAAACGAGTTCGGTTTATTATACCGACCGCATTGTGAAGAAGAAAGACTCTATTTTGCGCAGCGAGAAATCTCTTTATAAAGCGCGTCTCTCTTTCTCTCTCTCTCTCTCTCTCTCTCTCTTTTGCGACATCGGTTGAATTTATGACGAAATCGAAAAGTTTATCGCGTCGCGCGCGCGCACTCGCGACGAAGAGGAGGAAGCGGCGAGAATTTCGACGGGCGAGAAATTTATCGCCCGTTCCACCGAATACGCCGGAGGAGCCGTCATTCGGGCTGTTAACTGTCCCGCTGATAATGGGAAACGTCTGAAGACAGTCTGCAAGACACTGACGGGCGCTTCTCGGGAGAGGAGCACGACCGGGAGGTCGCCAGTAACTAAAGCCATTAATCGCCCGCCATACTGCCTACTTCTCTCTAGTCCAGTCATCCCTTCCTGGAGGTTCCACCTCGTCGTCTCCAAGAGCATCCAATGTCCCCTTACCTCAGTCATCCCCTTCCCCCCTCCTTCCCCGCCCATCTTCTCGCGCTCCATCTCGCATTGAGTAGCAACCGTGGGCCTTGGAGCTCGTCAAGTCGCCAGCTTGGAAATTGCTTTCCTCATTTATAACCGGGCCACTGTCCGACCCTTGTTCGCCTTGCCCCTTTTCTCCACGATCTTACTCTCTTTCTCTCCCACACCACCACCACCACCACCACCTCCCTCCTCGAGTCTCTTCCTTCTTCCGCGTCTTCGCCCTCTTTCCCGCCGACTCTCGCTCGCCCCTCATCGGCTATCGACCTCGTCCGTATAACCTACGGCGGCATTTGTTCCCCTTCGCGAGTCTCTAGCGATTTTTTTTTTTTTTTTTTTTTTTTATTGCCGCACGCGCTTTGTAAGAGCGTTTTTTTACATTGAAAAAAAAAAAAAAAAATGTTACAATTGCTGTTCTCGAGTCGGGAAATAAATAAACCGAGTTTTTCAAAAGAGACATCGACGCGACGGGATCAATGTCGAGTGGAAAACGTTCCGATACGGGAGCTCAGAGAGAGAGAGAGAGAAAAAAAGAGCGCGTGTAAAGTGCTCCCTTCTTCTTGTCTTCGTTCGCTTTCGCCAAAAATGAGTTTAACTTGAGATTACACTTGGTCGTCGTCCGTGTGCAGTCGCGATTATCCAAAAGCCTCGTGTCTATCTAATGGAGTTAGGTTAACTTGGTAAACAGGATTAAGATTTCAAGCTCGCCGATATGATCTTTCCTTAAGAACTCAATTACACCCGTGTGCTCCCGGGGGCTAGAACGCGTAGGGGGGTTGCGAGAAAGCCGAGGTTAGAGAGAAAGCTCATATGCAACGCGACAGACACACAGGTAACCCGATTACGGAACATTACGCTCAGACGGTGGATTAAACGAGCGGCGCTACAATCAGCCGCATCAAAATTACAGAAGACCTACGGCCGATCCCGATAAAAGCGTGTGTCTCTTCCTCCCGTGGCGCCGCCGCCGTCGTTCTCTTTCACCGCGCCTCATTTGCATCTTTCCCCCCCTCCCATTTGCATCGGGCATCGTGAGGTTCGCGAGTAAACATCCGCATCAAAGTGTCCCACGATCCCTTTCCTACTATCGCGGGAATATCATTCCCGCGCAGCGGTCGATTGTGCGATCCAGCGACAAGCGGTATTAGGTCGTGCGTTTGAGAGAAAAAAAAGAAAAACCAAGAGGCCCGAACTTCTCTCGCACAGTTCAAACACTTCTCTCTCTCTCTCTTCTTCTCCCCCCGCTTTAAGGAGAAGGGAAGATGAGCGAGATGCGAGAAAAGAACAGGAGCCTGGCAATTCATTGCGTTATGGAAAAAAATACATTGATCTGAAAATATATTAAGAACATATTAAAAGTATATTTTTCAGACATGTATTTAATTTATTAAAAATTTATTAATTCGAAAATATTCTACTACAATTAAAAATCAATTAAAAAAAATAAGTGCAATGTCTTCAGTGCGAAATTAATTTGCACGTTTTAATTTCGTGCGATATAATTTTTCTCGAAATCATTTCCGATAATTTATAGCAAGAGATGCTCGAACGAAGTGTCTCTCAAACGCGTTATCCGAGCTTCCGGCGGACTTTTAAACGAGCCAAGGCACGAACGAGAAGAAGGAAGAAGAAAAGCTCGCTGGAGGAACGGCGTTCTCAACACATTGCATCGCATTACATGTCTTTCGCACGGCGAGAGAGAGAGAGATAGAGAAACGAGTGCTGACAGACGAATCCGCAGTCAGAGAAGAAAGAGTGCAGGGGAAGAAGAATCGGGCAATTACGCGCGCTCTCGGTATCCACAATTACGCGCGCGCAGTAGCAGAAATCGGTGCTCCTAGTCGACTGCAAAAAGTAGACTCCGAGAGAGCAGCTTTGCGAGAGGCGCGAAGTAACGATGTAGCCTCGTCTCGCCGTTCGAACGATGACGAGCAAAGTAAAAGATGGCACGCCGCGCGTACCGTACTTTGTAACGCCGTGCAACTTCGAAGTCACACACTGACATATCGATTCTCTTTTAGTCCAATTTCATCTTTATTTTTTTAGTTAAAATGTTTTTGTCACTTTATCTCAATTGTAAAAAAAAAAAACTTGGAAAATAAAGCAAACCTAAAATCTTTGAAAATTACAAATAAATTCAATCATTGTTTAAATCCGTTGATATATTTTTTGTTGGTTTTTGGAAAACAAGATCTTGTTTCTCCAAATTTCTCTCGACCTGGACTCTGGTCAAAGGATTGCCGAAATCGTAGACACAATAAAATTTACAAGCGAGTTGTTAATTTCGTGACAGAGCACTTTAGCCCCCCTCTCCTCTCCTCTTTTCCCGCGTAATATAAAGCGAGAGGTGACAGGAAGAGAGACTCGACGAGAGGAACGTACGAGGTTCCACGACTGACTGAGTTCGCGGAATCTACGACGACGACGGTTCGATCATCGCTCACGATCTATCGAAAAGAATGAAGAGCGACTTGGAAATGGACGGGGACAGCGCGCGCGCACACACACATTGTCGAGCAGGAAGTCAAATCAGACCTGGAAGAAGAGAACGGCACGACTGATGTCAAGAAAGAGATACCATCTACGTTCTCTTCGGAAATTGACGATTCGAGAGACTCGTCGAGAGTTGCAAAGGCGAGAGAAGAAGAACGGGAACGAGTGAGACGAGCAAAGAAGAAGGAGAGAGAGAGAGACGGATTGACCGGGTAGCTTTGGTCGGGTGATCAAAGAGGGAGAAGTAGGTGGTCGAGGCAAGCTGCTATTTATGCCGCTCGGGAATCGAAGGCGCGAACCGACGGCTCTTCTGCCGCGTTGTCGTCGATCGAGCGTAGAACGAAGAGCGAGAACGCTTTTCGGATCGAGACGGCGAGAACGAATCGAACGAGCGAACGGCCGGCGCGACGACACAGTCGCGGCTGCGGAGTCAAGCGAAGGTAGACAAAGGATCGCCGAGAGTCGCACGGTCGGGAGGAGAGGGGGAGGGGGTGGCGGATTTGCAGGGAGAAACGAAGTCGAAGAAGAAGATACTATCGACGCCTCGTCTCTCGGAAATCGACGTGCCGCGGCACGGAACGAAGGCGCGAAGAGGACGAGAACGAGCTGGCTCGAGCGAGCTGGAAGAGAAAGACAAATTGACGGAACGAACGAACGGTCGGCTGCGACGGAACGGAACGACGAGGAAGGACGAATGAGAGAGAGAGAGAGAGAGAGAGAGAGAAAAGTCGCCGACTAAGAGAACGGCGTCCCGCTTCCTCGACCAAGAACTGAACTACGCGAGAGGAAGAGTCGGAGGAGGAAGAAGGAAATCCGTTCCGCGCGTAGATCAGCGGCGAGAGCGAAAATCAATCGGAAGGAAAGTGTGTTGCCGCGATGCTCTTCGGGATGCGATAGAAAACCGACGTGAAACACGATGAAGTTTCGAATTGTCTAACAAGCGCGAGGATGAAACGCGAGGTCTCTCCGTGAGAGAATCGCCCCCGTTTGGATGAGACGCGGGGGAAAACAGTCGAGAAGCGAAGAATCGCAGTGTTCCTTTTCCAAGTCCGGGAGAGACGATTTGGAAATAATCGAACTTTTTGCGCAGCAAAATACAAATCGCTCTCTCAAAGAGAACCGAACGCGCGGGAGAGCGTCAGCTAAATGCTGAAGAGTCACGTAATCGTCTCTAAGGAGGCGGAATGTGAACAAACACAGACACGCGGACCGTGTTGTATACGGACATAGAAGTGAAGTTACGAACGGGAATTCGCGAGGCTCGGGCGCTTGATTAAACGCGGGAACGGTGCGTGATAAACGAGCTAGCGGGGCGAGAGATAAAGGGAGAGAGGCAGAGAGAGAGAGAGAGATAGAGAGAAAGAGAGACGTCGACAAAACTACACTTCGTAAAGAGCAACCGAGAGTCTAACTGAAGACCACGAGAAGTGGAAGATGAAGAAAAGAGAAAGGACGAGGGGGAGGGAGGGAGGATCGCGCGAGGCTGATATCTACGAAAACGCGTACGTATTCCACAGCGCGCCTACCGAGCCGCATAGATTGCAGCTTGCAGGAAAACGTGAAGAGTAGACGTGAGGAAAGAGAAAGACGAGGGAACGGAGGAGGAAGAGAAGGTGCGCGCGAAAAGGGAAGAAAAAGGGATCGAGCGAGGGGGGAAAGAAAGAGATTCCGGACCGATAGCGCGCACACACACACACATCGTGGCCGAGCGCCTCTGGTCCGTCCCCCCTCTCTCTCAGGGCACACACATTCCCCCCTCTCCCCTTCCCTCACCCCGGAATGAACCAGATTATTGGCTGAACCCTGACCGTGGAAATTACGTATTCGGTAAAAAAAATTCTCCCTCGCCTGGGAAACGGAGAAAGCGAGCGCGAGAAAGAGAGAGACGGGAACAAAGGATGCGTGCACGCCGCGGCGTGCCCCGTCTCTCTGTCCCCCTCTGTCCGCTCCCCCCGCTCTCTCGTACATGTGCGAAAAGATCTCTCGTAGATGCAGACGCGCGGCGTATCCGTGGATGTGGGTGAGCGCGTCCTAAGGTGAAACCCGTAGCCGGGGTTGCTGAGGTAGGGAGGATCCGGGTCACAGATCAGCGGGCTCCGGCATCGGGGGGAACCTGCGGTAGCGGCGGAGGGGCCCCCCCAAACGGGTCTCATCGAGAGCGCGCGTATCGCGAGCAAAACTCGACGTTAGCCGGGGCTCTGCCTCCTTTCTTCATCCTTCTTCGTTCGTTCTTCGTCTCTCTCTCTCTCTCTCTCTCCCACTCGCGTATCATATCCGTCCGTCTGTCCTTCTCTCCTCTCGTGACCGTCTCTTCCCTCTTCGCTATCGTGCGTGCACGTGGTGTTTCTATCTCCCTTCGCTCGCTCGCTCGCTTTCCATCGCACTTCCGCTCGCCTCTTTGTGTCTCTTCCTCCTTTCCCTATATATCCCAACGCACAAGTATCGCTCGCGAACTTCTCTCGTTCCTCTCGTTCTCGTTGTTCTCTTCCCGATACGTCGTCGTCCGCCTACCTGACTACCTAGTACACTCGGTGTACGGCCCGACGACCACCACGAGCGGCGAATACAACCACACGACGCCACCCTGAGGCCACCGCGTAGTTCGTTCCCTTCGGTTCTTGCTTCTCGCCTCTCCTCTCCCGCCAACTGGCCGGGGAGATCCCTCATCTCGGTTTCTAGAAGAAGAAGAAGAGGCGCATCGAGCCGAGACACACCGTGGAGTTCACGCACTCCACCTCCTCTCTTCTCCGCCTCCTCGTTGATGCTCCCGCTTCTCTTCCTCACGTTCTACGCTGCTTCTTCTTCTCGTGCTATCGTCTCCTCGTAGCCTCGTTACAAGAATCCTTCTCACATCCATCCATCCGCCCCCTCTTCGAGGAGAGAGCAGGCCTGCACACGTAAAACGTGCCTCTTTGTCCGAATGACGTGATGATTCTTTTCGTGCTCTCGTTATACTCGGGAGGACGGAGGGAAAAACGGCGACATCCCCGACCGACGTGCGTCGAGAAATCCGTCTTTTGTGAATTTTCTTTCTTTTTTTTTTTTTTTTTCCGCGCAAATTCTCCGCGTTACTTCGCCGCTCGAATCTCGCAGCGCTTCGAAGAAATGACTCGACTTTGTTCTTTAAAAAAAAAAAAGAAAAAAACGATTTAAATTTTTTTCTGCACGCTGCACGTTTGATCGATCGAGAATCGACCTTTGCGCCTCGCGATAATTGCGATCTGGATCGGATACACGCGCGTCATCGCGCGCCGCGGTGTCTTGTTTTCCCACGGACCCCACGGCCGCGAGTCCGTGGCCGCCGCTTTAAGCGAACGGAACAAATTTTTTGATCGCGGCGCGGTATGCGGTTTTAATTGGATTGCTATATTAAAAAGATCCGCGTGAGTACGGAAATATAACGCGCACGCATATTAATTCCAAGCGAGCGGCGCGCGCACAATCCAACGATCTTTGCGCGCGGCGGCTCCGCTTCGGCTGGAAATGCGAGCGGACCCCTGACCTTTTCGCGTATATACCCGTTACGCCGTCGTGCCTGCACTACGCATTGCGCTCCTTTTTATTGCCGATCGGCCAACGGTAATAACGTAAATTCAAGTCGCCGCCGCCACGTAGGAAACACAGGCACGGCTTCTCGACAAGCGAATCCGCGTTTAAAAGCCGCGCTCACTCGACTCGGATTCCATCGGGACTTCCATCGGCGTGCTGATAACGGGAAATCTTTCACGAGTTACTCCTCGGGAATGCTCGCGACATTATCTGTTTCAAACGGAACAGAATTATGGAAGATATTCCTCTCCGGACCGATCACGACCGCGTCTTTTAACGATAGCTTCGGCGTCTCAAAGATCGTTAAATTTAATCGTCACGCGTGTGTGGAAACGGAATCTTGACGTTGATTCTTTCGCAAATTCTTATATAGAAAAACTTGTGTCGCTTGTGACAAATTTAAGCTCGCCATAGCGTGTCCAGCTGATAGTTTTTTTACAGTCAATATGAGCCAATATGTTGGACGTACGTGCTCTGTATCTTATAGAATCAGTGCGTTGTACTGAAGATCCGGTAAATATTTACTGATAGTTCTGTAGTTTACTGTTCTCTAGTTTACTGATAGGGGATGATAGTTGCGAGTCCTCCACTGAGAATCATATAATTTTACACTAGTCATGTTCAGTTAAAATACTTTTACCGTGCGAATCAGCAAATATTCATTGAGTCAATCAGTAAGTATCTTCTAAACTAATTTATAATATGCAAAAAAAAATATTTATAATTAATGTCTTCAATAATTAATACTTACAATGTCTTTTAGTTGATGTCTGTGATGTTTAAATTTTCTTGATTATTCTCTCTACGTCGTCTAATACTTCGTAGAAAAAAAACTCGTTACGCCAAAAACTCTCTGATTATCGAGTGTGTTTTTTACCACCTTAGCCACTGAGATTCTCAACAATAATTATTGAAAAAAAAATTAATATATCAACGACATTCGGTGACATATCGTCACTGAAGCAATCAGCGCAATTTCTGATTCCCAATAAAACTAATCTGTTATTGAGTCAATCAGTGAAATTTGTTCTGATTTGTCCTAAATTAATTAACTTAGGAATTTACATTGATTTCAATTCAAACATTTATTTCACAATAAACTTAATTTACGTCTCAAATATATTAAATTACTTATTTTTACTTCTTTCCCCTTAAATATATATATTCGAGATGCAAATTATCTTGGATAAATTTTTGAGGTGAAATTTAATTCGATTTTCACAGCACCACGTAATTTAATATATTTTTAAAAATATATTTGCACGTGTTCATCAGCACATTGGCTCGCAAACTATCTCTCTCTCAGTAGTTTTACTAGAGAATAAATTAAAAAAAGTCGCACATCAAGTCACGAGAGTAGGCGACGAGAAATAAAAACTAACACGATCGAACCGACACGATCGAACAGTAAACTGCGAGAGGATACTGCGCGCTCCCGGTTTCTCCGGAGAGGCAAAGATGCGTAGATAAATATTTAAATGGAGTATGCCGCGCGCGTATCGTCGAGAGCTGCTTCCGCGCGACCCGACTCGCATTCTTCGTACTTTTGCTTGCCTCGCGATTGGCGGCATGCCGGAACTCTTTGCCGCGGTATCTTGGCATCTGCAACGCGAGATCGGGACAGGGGAACTATTCAGTGTACATCGACGCGATAAGAGCGCCTCGGGATGTTTGATAAAGAACGCGAGGAGATTGTATCTGCTTTTATATATACGCTCTCGCTCCCCCCCTCCCCCACCTTCGGTCGCGTTATTGATGAAAATGCGAATTTTTTTAGATAAAAACGTTCGCTCTCCACGCGCGATTAGTAACAATTGCAGATAAGATTTACATCGACGGTCATCGATGATAAATAATTTATTTCCCTCTCTACTCTCTCTCTCTCTCTTCCTCTCCTCTCCCCGTTCCTGAACTTCGCGTTAAAAAGCCCATTTAAATTCACATTCATTTTGTCTCTCTGTCTCGGAATTTCTTCGTTTAATTTTGTTTGTATTTTTTTCTCAAATTTTTCGCGGAACGGTATATGTGTATTTGCGTAAATTTACGTAAAAATTACACTTTTGCCGCGCGAAATATCAAATTACCTACTTCGTTCTCAACATTTTTATATACATAATTACATAATTTAATTGTACAAAACGATGTGATATTATATGCGAGAGACCGGTACAGAGAGATTTGTTCTCGTTGTTAGAAAAAAAAAAAAAAAAAAAGATTCAATGCTCACAGAGCAAACGCGCGCCGTTTCTGTTCGAGAGAAGGAGAGCAACGGAAAATCCGGGAAAATCGCGGGAAACATGTACCGTCAATCACCGCCCTCCCCTCCCGCAAAGCTCTTTCTCCGAAGGTATTTTTACAACGAGCCGAGAGGGTATTTTCGCGAGAGCTTCTAACGAATAATTAGAGGCCGCTTTTACAAGGGCGGCGTCGACACTGAGCGCAGAGAGCGCGCTAACGGGTACCGCAATAATAATACACCGAACCGTATCCATAACTTTCGCTTCGGTCTATTGTTTTTTTTTTTTTTTTTTAGTCAGTTGGACGTTACACACGCAAATCGATAGCTTTTTTAATCGCGTAAACGTAGGTGACTCGACCGAGTGTTTGTTACGATATGAAATATGCAAGACACTCGAAAAAAAAAAGCTTATTATCGTCATCTGTCCTCGTATTAATTCCTAGAAAAAAAAATTGCTGCGCTAGGAGTGGGTTTCCGTCACTTAAATCTGAATAAAAAAAATCCTCTGATTATCAACAGAAGCTCTCCTCAATTTAGTTCCTCAATTTAGCTAATGAGACTGTCAATTGTTGCAAAACTATTGTGTGTTAATGACATGACAACGTCACTGAATCAATCGATGAAATTTTTACTGATTCACCTCAAGAGAGACACATTTTCAAACGTAAATTATACACACACTTAGAAATTCGAGGTGATTTCAATTCGAAAATTCATCCGACATGCTCAATTTACACATCTCAAGTATATAAATTGTCTATTTTTACTTTTCTCTATGTTTGAAACGCAAATCGAACATCTTCAGATGAATTGTTGAATTGAAATTAATTCGAATTTCCGAAGTGTGTGTTGCAATAAAATTTGAACGCGTATGTCCAGCACATTGGCTCCGGTTCGTAAACTGTATCTGTCATTTTTAAGTTTTACAAGAATAAAATAAAAGTCACATGTTACACAATCATTTTTTTTTTTTTTTTGGACCCTAATTAATATATTAGGACGAAGAAAAACAAGTGACGTGTTACAAATTCAGACATCACTTGGATAAAGTCACATCGGCGTGAGGAATTGTTTCAATCTATTTTTTTTTTAATGTTGCTACCTTTATCTTATTATTTTCGCGACAGCGTCTTGAACATTTTGTTACCGAAGAAGAATATATTGCGTCTCGCCACTATTTAATATAATTTTTTTATCGCACGCAAATGTATTGAACATCCAAGTTTGCTCGAAACTGACCTTCATTACATCACCCCCCGTGTTCTTATCTATCATCGGTTAATCGGTTGGATTGAAATCAAGTTGCTATTATTGCCGCGAGCTTGTCGCAAATTTTTAATCAACAATCCAACTTCTTATTAATTTCCAATTTAACGCGCGTAAATAATATTTTCACGCGCATTCACCTCATCGCGCCCAATTCCTTTCTAAATTGCAAAATGCGTTTCTTCGACGTTTCTCTTCTGCAATCAACGACGAGTTTTTTTTTTTTAATGAGAGTTTTCCTCGCGCGCTGAAGCGTACAGAAGCGACGCGAACGAACGATCCGAAGTTGTCTCCTCGGCCCTTCGGTCTAAACGTCTCTTGTACGCGCCGCACGCGCGGCGGATCTCGAACACGAAGAAGAAGAGAAGTCGATGGTTATAGGCATACGAGATCATCGAGCGCGGGGATCTCGACACGCCCGGAGTTCACGCTCCGGCCGGCGGGGTCATTGGGCAACCTACTCGCCAACAAATCATTGCTAATGATCTACTCGTACCTTTGCAGTTACCTCGTACCCGACTCGAGGCATCCCTCGCGCCAGGCCTTAACAGCCCTTCTCCCTTTTCTCTTCTTCTCCATCTTTTCTCTGCCCCCCCCCCCTTCACCTTCACCTTACACATTCGTCCGCGACGATCGGCACGGGACGAGAAATGACACGCTTGTAAAGCGCAGAGGAAATGCTCGAACTTGTGCGATTTTATAAGGAAATTGACAAATTGTCAAATTGTCTGCCATCTTATTTTTCATAGAAAAACACGCTTGCGTCTTGCGAGTAATCGATGAACTAGCGAAATCAAAGTAGTTTTTAAAATCTGAAACTAATTTAGAGGATAATAAACTAACAACTTGGGATAAATTCTCGCGACTTGATCCGATCCAAGCGAAATTCGCGAGAGAGATTCTATCGGGACGAGATTTTCGTCTTTCTTTTTTCCCCTCGCCGCAATTCGATTTTTTATAGCGAGCGGAGAGTTGGCGCGTCAACTAAATAAACCGTCACAACAAATCTCCGAATCCGTCACTCGCTCGTATAAATCGTGGCCGCGCGCACGTTTAATTAAATGCAAAGGAAAATAATAGCGCGCGGCGATGGCGCGCGGAGGCGGAAACGAAGCAACAATTATGAGCGGGGGATGACCTCGGCGAGAGCCGAGACGAGTTGCCGGCGCGAGAGCCGGCGAAGGAGAATTACGAACTACCTACCTACCTACGAGTGTGTATACCATCATCTCGCAGCGAGAGAAACGAAGGCGGAAACGACGACGGAGAGACGCGGGTGAAACGACGGACTGTCTCTCGGTGCGCAAATACGGAACCTTCCGTACGCGGGCGTCCTCGGGGGTCAACCCGGGTCAAAGAGAGAACTCCGCGCGATGTATATATACCTATATATATATATATATGTATATATGTATATAGTACATCGCGGCGCCGCGGTCCCGGTCCGTCGGGAGACACAGTCGTGTTCTTAGGGAAACAGATCACGGACGTCGATCAGCGTCGAGGGGGCGACTTGCCCAGTCCGGATCCCCCTCCCCCCCCTTCACCTTCTTCTTAAACGTGAGAATGGATCCGTTCCGTTCTCACAGAGCGCCCGGGCACGGCGCTATAATAAAATACATCTCACTCTCTCGCCCGGATATCTCAACCAGATGCAAAATGCACTTGATGCGAGAGTAAATGCACCCGCCACGCGGAGGATAATCAGACCGCTCTTTATGCGTCCGAATCGTTTCGAGAACAGAGGCGTACGTTTCAAATTCTTCCTCATCATATTGCTATCTTGAAAATCGGTGCGTTTTACTGAGAGTGAGTGGACATTTGCTGATTCGCAAGTACTTGCGAATCTTCCACAGCAGCAGCGTATTTCATTCGGTTCGGAACACTTTTACCGTGCGAATCAGCAAATATTCGCTAGATCGATCGGTAAATATCACTACTTCTACAAAATAGTAATTTTGTAATATCAAACAATATTTATGACCAACATCTTCGAATAAGTTTTCTTGGTTTAGTTTCTGATCTTTCAATTAGCGGAGAGAAACTTATTCGCCAGAAATTATCCGCTTGAACTTGGATTCCTCTCTTTTAAATAGACTCAATATATTTTACTGAGAGTCGGTAAACAATTACTGGTTGAGATTTAAAAAAAAAAAAAATCGACTTAATTCGTTCAATCGAGGAACACTTTTTGCGCAAATCAGAAAATATTCGCAGAATAATTTCAGTCAGTAAGCATCACTCTTCTAAAATAATATGAAAAGAAAATCTATATTTATCCTCATTGCACATCTTCGAATAAATTTTCCATCCTGATACTAATTTAAAAAAAAAAAATCTGTTGCCAGGAACAACCTCAACTGGACTCGACGCTGGAACCTTCATCAAGCAGACGCTCTACCTATTCAGCCATTGAGTTCCTCCCAGCAGTTGCAAAACCAATATGTTAATGACATTCGGTGAAACTATCTGAGAATCAATCAGTGAAATTTACCGATACGTTCTAATATTGTGCGCGCAGAGAATATGTATTTCACAACTTGTGGAATAAATAAAGAAACGATTAAAACCCCAATCAAAGTGGAATTTCGTCGAAACAAGCGGCGATGTTTCATCCGAAAACTCGTTGAAAAAGTCACGTTCTCTCTCTCTTTCTTGACCGGTCGATCGGCGAGCGCCGCCGCGCTAATCGGACATTCCGCATCGCCGATCCTAGATATCGGCGGCCGCGAGGAGGTTACACGCCGGGTCACGGCGACGCTCGTTCGAGCGATTCCACCTACGCGTTCCCGTTCTCCGCTCTCGCGCGAGAAGGGGGAAACGGAATCGAAAAATGTGCACCGTTAGTCGTGCGCGAGAAGCGTGCCCGCGGTCACGCGTGCGTACACGATCGCGCGCGGTACGTAATACAACGAACGCGGGCGAGTAATGTCCTTTGTGCCGCGTTGCAAATAATAACGTGTGCGCACCTTCACTTTCGCGTAAAATCCGACGTTAAATAACGATCGCGGAGACAGTCTCCGCGAGCCAATCGCGCGGCGATCGGGTGCGTGTTTTTTGTCGCACCCGACCGAGAGCGGTAATCGGCGAGCGGTTGCAACGACTTCTTTACGAGCAGAAAATCGCAATAAGCTAATGCAGAAACGTAACATTTCTTTTTCTCTCTCTCTCTCTGCGCCGGATAACATAAAGATACAAAGCACATGCGCGTAAATCCCAGAGTTTCCGACAATGTTTAAAAACTGAGAGGAAACGGACGGAGAAAATGATTGTAAGTTCGCGATGGCGCAATAACATCCGAAACGCGCAAAGGTGCGACAAGCGGATTCACGCGTCGTGGCGCGCGCTTTCTGCCACTCTCTCTCACTTTTTTCTCCTCTCTCTTTCTCTCTCTCTCTCGCGTGGAATTATATTTCTCTATCCAAGGCGCGCGTACACGCACGTGCGTCCGTGCTCGGAAAGAGCAGATGCAGAGGGGAGGTGAAGGGGGTGTAGAAAGAGGGACAGAGCAAAGGAGGAGGGGCCCGTGGGGAGACGCAGTGGGCGGTTCGGCGTGCGTGCGTGCGTGCGTGCGTGCGTGCGTGCGTGATCGTGATCGTGATCGTGATCAGGATCGCGAGGCGAGATAGCGAAGTCGCCATCATAAGGCTCTCGTGTGCCTATACGGGGTGATCAAAATCTCACGGTCGTCACTCGAAATCGTTCGGCAAAATCCCGCGCGAGGAACAGAGAACGCGGAATTTTTTTTTCGCCGCTGAATTATCGATCTTCGACGACGACGGACGCGCGTCGATCTCTCGCCCGTCGAGCGGATAAATTCAAATGCACGCGAAATTGGTTATCATCCAATATTCGCTCATTTTCCTAAACGATAATGCAATTTTTCAGACGTTCGGTCTGGCCGGGCGATAACTTTTGTCGCTGAATTTCGAGAGCAAAGTAATCAAACGAAAAAAAAAAAAAAAAAAAATAAAAGAGATATTTCGCGGCGCGATTCGCGATATAAACATTCGCGATATAAACTGCAATAAACGCGCTAACGATACGAGTTAATATTTCACTTGAAGCCATTTTTGAACAAAAAAAAAAAACCAACAAGAGTGCAAAAAAACACTTGTTTCATCGTCCGTTTCGAATTAATTGATATGTTTTCAATTTGCTTTTTTTTTTCCGTTACTCTCTAAGTTGATAAAAAGAATCACGGAGCGCGAGAGTATCGCGCGCGCTGATATTGCCGAGGTTTTAATCCACTTCGCAGTATGGATTTCTGCAAATGTTTCTCTCGCGGTCAAGCGCGCGCGCACGCACGCACGCACCCATACAACAGAGCGTGTTGCCTGACACGAAAATGTTTGCAACTACCGTGCGGGCTCGCGACTGTCCGGCATTGTTTACGTTCGCGTAAATTACGTCGGTCGGCATAAATAATCGCGGTAATACCTAATAAATCGGCTAGCGATAAATACAGGGGAGCCCCGTTTCTCGTGAGTGAGGCCACTCGATAATACCCTCCTCCTCCTCACGCGTCAGTCACCCCGGCATTTAATATCGTTCTCGCGCGTCCACTTTTACGCGGCCGTTCGGCGCCGCGATTTATAACCCACGCAAAGAGAGAGAGAAGAACTCTCCGGACTCCGGAGAGTCGCGCGTTAACGGATTCCGGTTATCCTTGGTTGCCGCGAGTCGTCGTTGAAATGTCTTCGGAGATCGTTCCGCGGGGAGTAAAGATCGCGGATGAGGTCGGGTCGAGAGTTGGTAAGCGGCAACGGAGCGGAGAGAGTAAGGTGGAAGGAAGATGAGATTAAGAGAGAGACGAGGAGGAGGATGAGAAGGAGGAAGAGTACGAGGAGGTGGAGTTGCGGCGCGGCGCGGAGAGGCGGGAGAGAAAGAAGAAGAGGAAGAAGCGGCAGCAGAAGAGACGAGGGTATTGTTAGGAGGGCGGACGAAGGGCGGGTGGGTTCTGTCACGTTTCGCATTGCACGCACCAGAACTTTGTGCGAGAAGGTTGCCGGGCAGAGAGCGAAGAGCGTCGTCTCTCTCTCTCTCTCTCTCTTTTTCTTTCCTTCTTCCGCGAGGAGGCACGGAGGCTTGCCTTCTGCGAGAGGAGCCGATCACAAGCGCGATCTCGCCGTCCCTGGACGCCGCGGAGGATCACGACTTTCGACGTGATCCGTCGTGACGACTATATACCCCACCCGCACTCGCGTTCGTGCCGATATTATTATTATATCCCTCGCGAGAGCCACGTACAGAACGAACATTCCTGCCGCGCGTATCTGATATTGCTTGTCGTTTTTGCAGGCCGTCCGGGTCCTCCTCCTCCTCCCCCCCTCGTCGATTCGTCGGGACTTAATCGGAGGAAAAACGGATCTCTCGTTTGCGAGGGAAAAGCGCTGCCTGCGCGCGTTCAAAGACCACCGTTTCCGGAAAAACGGACGTCGCGAGAGGTATCGTCGTCGCACAAAGAAACAAAAATGCATTCATCCGATAATGTAAAACTTATATCACTGGTATATATCACTCCGCTTTGCACGCGAACAGATTTATTAATTCGTCATGTTAATAAACCAGGCCGACTGTTCGCAGATGAAAATTTGAACGTAGTTCCTTTTTTATTTCAAATTGTATTTGCGAAGGCACGTGCTAGTCCCATTGTCAAAAGACAGTCGATAGAAAAAAAAAAAAAAAAAGATAATTTTAATGAGATTTGAAAACAAAGGGAGACAGTTTTACGATTGAAAAAAAAAAATAACAACCACTCTCCTCTCTTCTCCTCACTTTGATCTCTGTGCAAATTTCTGCGTCACACCGAATCGCCTGTCGAAACAAGACTGTTGCGTTAAACGAAACGTAGCCTGTTACGTCAAAAAAAAAAAAAAAAAAAAAAAAA
>QVNW01004715.1:0-12327 GCA_014825475.1 Pseudomyrmex flavicornis
ACAGGTAGAAGGAGTAAAACTGAGTCGAAAAGTCCTGAACTATTTTTTTCGATTACATGTAATAAAGGAGTAATTATTGAGTAAATCAGGCCAATCAACACCGACCTTTAGCCAGGCGCATGTTAGTGAACCGCGCGGAGCGCTCGCGCACACTATCAGGCGCGCGGTTCACTGACGTGCGCCTGGCTAAAGGTCGGCGCTGATTGAACTGATTTACTCAATAATTACTCCTTTATTACATGTAATCGAAAAAAATAGTTCAGGACTTTTCGACTCAGTTTTACTCCTTCTACCTGTTATACATCATACATATATTTCAAAAATTCATATGTTACAATATCTTCCTTTTACAAAGACGCGACATAGATATTTATATTTTGTTTCTTCGAGTAAATCAATGCGCGCGGGACATTTGAAAACACTTGTAACGGAAGTTTTGATGTGGACCAAGCTCGTGCGATTTTGTGAGATCTCTTTGTCATCTCCCGCGCTCGCTCGCTCGCTCGCTCGCTCGTTCGTAAGGATCTCTTTCGCGCGCTGCCGAGTCCAAAACGTGGTGTAATCACAGGGAAATAATCGAGAGAAACGGAGAAGTGGCGTCTGTGGGATAATAATCTCGTATCTCTAATCGAAAACTCGTACACAGGAAGCTTACACGTACACCGATATATCAAGCACTCGCGTTGATTGGAAAAAAAATTATTATTAATACTATATATATATACCGCGTTCATCTCTAAAGCTGATATACAACAGACGGTGAGAACGTCGCGCGCGGTGAAGCGTTCGCACCTCTCTCTCTCTCTCTCTCTCTCTCTCTCTCTATATGTATAATAATTCAATAATGGAAATGTTTTTCCCCCCGATTTAACAACGTATGTATATTACAGTCGCGCGCGCGAAACATGGAATTTGCAGTTCGCTAACGTAAGTTTATCAAAACTTAAAATCAGTGTGGGAAACGGGGTGTGAAACGAAATAACACTCGGAACGATGGAAGAAGCCAGTAAGAAGATTGAAATCGTGTTACGCTATATTGCCTCTAGTTCTAAGGCACAGTTATGTAAATATTCTATATAGACTGTATGTAATGTATGTATGTGTGTGTGTTTGTGTGGATATAAGTATTACGTGCTCAACAATAGTACTTTATAACATGACAACCCGCGATCAGACGCCTGCCACGCGTCGAACTCGGAGAGAGAATTTCACAACCCAATTATAATATCATAATATCCCGACAGCGTCTCGTCGGGAAAGACACACTTTCTCATCGACGAGCGGTAACAAACATACTATGTCTCATGTAATATCGTATGTGTATATATATACATAATATATATTACGAGAGATTGCCGTCGTCGCGATCAGAGACATTCTCGGCTTGAACGACGAGATGTCGGCAGAGAGGTGCGAAATTCAAAACCCTTCGCCATTGTGGTTTGATATCCGATATAATCTTTATTCGTTTATTCTCATAAGGACAAACATAAAGAAATTAAAAAGTACACTGAAGCATCAAATAAAATTCAATGCATCTTAACAAATTGATCTCTTTTTCTCTCTTCTTTCTTCATTTAATTATTAGTTTTTGTTTTTTTTTTTTTTTTGTTTGTTTGTTTGTTAATGCATCATCATCAATGACAGCGGTTACAACGCGGCCACACGACCAATCTTTGAATGGCTCGTGAACCATTACTCTTCTTATTTTTTTTTTTTTGTTTTCTCTTTATTTGTGAGCCAGTCCTTCCCTTTGCATATAATCTAATCCCTTTTTCCCCTCCGCGGCCCCCGGATTGTGTATGTGTGTGTGTTTGTTTGTTACATATTTTCAAATGGACACAAGTAACGTGTTGTAACGGGAAAAAAAAGAACAGAGCGCTCGGATGCATCGTGGGATGCGGCGCGGGATATTCGAGCGAAACGTAAAGAAGAGACATCAGGTAGCTCGGCGCGATCGCGACCGAAGCACGCCGCTTCCGCTACGACGGTTGTACAATGTATATTTATACGATGACGCGAGAGAGTTGCACATTGCGTTGAGAAAAAAGGATGCCGATCTACGATACATCCTCACTTCTCGTTTGTGTGTGATCGTGTTTGCACCAATATAGCTCGGTTTATTCCGAACGTGTGGTATACAAGTGTGGGGGGAGAGAATGCGATACAATCAGTAATCGATAACTTTACATTTTCAATAATTTTTCTTTTTTTTTTTTTTCTTTGCAGGCAGTGTTGAGCAACACACGAATGTACGAGGAATAACGACTTCGAGCGTATACCGGTGAAATCATTGTTACTCATCATTCGCGAATACAAAATTTGCTCAATACTGCCTCGAGGGCGGGCGCGAGAGTCGTAGTTCGTAGAATAAAAAACGAAATTAAAAAAAAAAAAAAAAAAAAAAAAAAAAAAAAAAAAAATTTTTAGCACAAGAAACGAAGAAAGTATAATTATCTTTTATAACAAGCACAAAAAATTTCAACAATCATATCGTATGTTATTCCACAATCTCAATTTTATAAAAAAAAATTAATAAATAAATAAATTTAAAAACTTTTTTCATCAGGTTAAGCACACACCCGTAACGAGCAGCTATTAATTGTAGACCACTACCGTTCGTGTTTATAGCATTTATTATGAACATTCGAATAACGCAACGTTTGGAGTCTGTGTGTCTGCGATCAAACGATGGTGTGTGACAGCAGAGGACAGGCTAAAAAAATCATGAGGGGGTGGTGGGGATATACACTGAGGTATATATAATAAGATAAAGGCTGTTCAGATTAGTTTTCCCAGCAAATAGCCGACTATAACCATGGCGATGGCGATTATGATGCTAGTCGATGTCGGAGATAACTGGCTATTGCTCTGCGAAGTTAGACCTCTAGCTGCTGCGAGGTTAGCATCATTGCCCAGCGCCGCGTTTCGCCACTTCATCAAATCTTCCTGTAGACACATACACGGCCAACACTTTATAAACGGATTCCGTGTGGCGCGAAATAGCCTCGACATTTTTACATAAATTAAATCAGATCCAATTTTACCGACTTCTCTCAAACTAGATAATCTTCGATAAATTTTAAATTGTCATTTATTCGTGAAATTTACGCGTAAACTGTTTATCGAAAAAAATGTGACGGTTGATCTTTCAGTGTTACTTTCAACTTACCCTAAGTTGAAGATTTTCCTGCCTAAGCGAGCTTTCTTCTACCCTAAGCTGATTAACTTCTTGTGCAGCTTTTAACAGTTTTTCTTCGGTTTCTCCAAGTACCTGGGAGAATTGTATTATTTTTGGTAACAAGATAAACGAAAGAGTTGCAAATTCATAGCAACGAATCGACTTTGCATGTCTTACCTTAGGTGACGATTTGACTGAATCGCCAACTGTTTTGTTCTTCCCGTTAGTCGCATTAGAATCTGCTTTAGTTGTTGTTGTAGTTGAAGTTGTTTTAGCCGTAGTAGTCGTACTAGTCACGGGATTCTCAAAGACGCATTTCAATTTCGAGTCCATTAACTGGTCTGGATTTATATCTTTCCACTAAAAGAGCAATATACATTTTATTAATTAGCAAGTTGCACGCGCGCGCGCGCGCGCGCGTGTGTGTGTGTGTGTGTGTGTACATCAAGACTAAATATTTGTTATTAAAAATACAAAACTGTTGCAGAATAGTTTTATCAAACTTTGGTTAAGTTATTTTAGATCTGTAATATTCACTTAAATGTGTATATATTCACTTACTACATCGATTGGATATTCATCGTCATCGTCGTCTGGTGCTACCACAGTCTGCACCATAAATTTATGTTTATTTTTCTCAGATGGATCAAAATCATAGGGTTGTAAGCATACTGCAACAAAGAGTTCATGATATTTCACAGAATTAAAAAAATCACACCTACACCTTTATATTATATACGCATATAAATAATGGAGAGAGAGACAAAGGAAGAATGAAAAGAGAGACTCTCTTTACATATTTATAAAAATAGATAGGTATAAAAGATTAACCTGCTATTTCAGTGACATCCTTTGGCTTGAGAGCTCCAGAGTTTGGACGTACACAATATCTCTTTGGGGCAGTAGTTTTTATTTTGAAGTATACTTTTTTGTTTGTGGGATTAATCAATTTTATATAGGATGTGACTGGGCCTCCAGTAAATGGGCCTGTAACAAAGTAATAATAATATAATAAACTACATAATAGACAAAAGATAGTAAAGATATAATCTATTACTATATGCAAAAATTCTTAGATTTATTTATATAATGATATATAAATAGATTTATTTTATATAATGCTGTTCTTTATCTCTAAGAGACAAAAAAAAAAAATAATACACAAAGTTGTATCACTCTGGAAGTGAGATCAAAGTACAAGCAGAAAATAAATACTAAGCACTTAAACATTAATGTATTATAACATTATTGACACATATTAAACTTTTAAATGAGTTAAGCTGAAATGAATGAATATAGTTAGTGAAAATTTATGAATTCTGAACATACACGCTGTACAAATTACATAACTGTTTATTTTTCAAAACCAACACAAGATCGAGAAACAATATTTTATTCATAAATCGAATTCTCTTTCAAATTCTCAATGTTATTTTCTTTACTATTTATCACATCAAACCATTGATCATCAATTGTAAAAAAAATACTGTTTTATCAAACAGTTATCAGTTATTTGTTTCATCATTCATCTTTAAATAGATACACGAAAAATTAAATTTTCAAGTATGACCTCAATGATATGACAAAAGAGTTGACTGCAAAGATAAATTTATATTAATTTGTAAAAAATTTATAAAGAAACTTTTAAAATGTATTACAATTTGCTCTTGCTTTTTGTTTACCTGTTAGATTTTGTATCCATCATTTTTTTTTTTTTTTTGTATTTTTTCTCATGGAATTCTTCTTGTCAAATAAAAAATTATAAATGAATAATTAAATAAATAATTATCAGATATAAAATACAAAACACACACATGCAAACAATTGGGAAAGAAAACGTGCAGAAAAAAATGTTTGTAATATTTATAATGTAGCGAAAGAAATAAAGGGACAATTTAGGCGCGTTAATCGGGGCAACGCACAATTACGAAGCTATTTTCGGTTTGAGTGCATTTTAATCGGGATAAAAAAAAAAAAGGAAAAAAAACGGAGCTGCGCTCGCTGATCGACCGGCATTTGAACGGATGAACACGTAAGTTTATGATTGACGTCTAAATAGATGGTACAAGAAACACAGAGTGATTTTACACCAATCAAACCGAGCATAATTAATGACATTTATTTTTATGGCAATTAACGGAATTAACGGCAATTAACGTATTGGACACGAAACGAACGAGGAAAAAAACACACACAGACACGAACGTGGAACTATTCAAGAAACGTGTTAAACAAATCGCGGCGCGAATGCGTCGCGAACGTCGAAAAAACGAACTTTGCATATGCAAATATCGAACATCGCACATTAAACGGAATCCGGTAAATTTGAATAAAAAAAAAATAAATAAAAAAAAAAGAAAACACGTGGCGGGGAAAAAAATATTACGCGTGTAGACAATCGCAAAACCGACGATCAACAAATTTTTCACAATAAATTTCAAGCGTGAAACGGAAGATCGCGGTGAATTACAATCGATATTCGCGCGAGGAGAACGTTCGCGTTTTTATCGCCGGTGTTCTATCGCGACGTAGAGAGAAAAAAAAAACGACGTTTTACCGCGAGCATCGCAAAAACAACCGCGCGCGGATCTGTAAGTGGAGCACTAGTGTAAATTCAATAAATAGGTTTTCCCCTCTTTGCGTGTATCGACGATTAGCAATCGACGGTCTCTCGGCGGAAGGTATTAGCAGAATGTAGGTAGACCGTCGCATCGATCGATCGGCGCTTCTGTGCGTGTTTCAACGGTTTTCGAAACAATCGGGGCGATCGTTTGCCCGCGTTGATCGCCGCGTTCTTTCCACTTGGGGAAAAAAAACCACCGTCTGGCCACGGAAAAACGAAGGAAAATGGCAAGAGAGGGCGTGAGAGCCAGACTTCTCGCTCGCTCGCTCGACCGTCCGTCCACCTGGACTTTTCACACACACCGGACGAGAGAAGTCCGTCCATCTGTCCTTCCTTCCTTTCTCTCCCTCCCGTCTTCGAGAAGCAAAGTACGAAATGTCAATTAACCAGGCACCAACGAGTCGTGCTCTCGACTTTGACAGCGAATTGACGAGGTCGGACAGATAGGGTTAGGTGTCGAGTTATATAGGCGACGTCGCGGGACGGCAAACCGCGGCGGCGGCGACGACCTCGGGGAGGCTCTTCGTCGCGGAGAAACATCGCACCGCGGTTCCGCGTTTTTGCGCCAACGTGTGAAGAGCGCGAACAAGCGAGCCGCGGCGGCGGCGGCGGCGGCGGCGGCGCGCAGGGCCAGCGAACGCGCGGCCGCCGAAGACAAATCGTACCTTACGTCATCTCGCGCGACACAGGTTTGCAAGCTCATCGTCACGAAAAAACGCGTGCGAACTCGTCGTCGTCCGTTGGGTCGCGCGACAGCGTAAACTCCCGGCGCTTCGATCTTTCGCGGATAAAACACACACACACGCACACACACATACACATGTACATAAAAACTGGCGAAGCAAATAAAAATTTGATATGCAATAATAATGACGAAAATGGAATATGATGGTGCAACGGCGTCGAAAAGATGAGTCCTCTCGAGATATTATTATTTTTTTTTTTTTTTGTCACTTGCGTACCCCTGAATCGCAGCTCGCTCTGTGGCTCGATAATTAAAACTTGCTCCGGCTTTTCGACGGGCTTCGACATCCTGACTGACGGACCGAGACGAGATCTCCCGACGGACGAGTCACGGCGTGTGTTAGTGTCGTCTTCTTCTTCTTCGTCGTCGTCGTCGTCGTCGTGCTCGTCGTCCTCCTCCTCCTCCTCCTACGCCTTCTTCTCGTCGTCGTCCTCGTCCTCCGCCGTCTGCTGAAACGCCAACGGTGGCCGGACGCGTTGAAATCCACGTATTTGACAAGTCGTTCTCGCTAAGCGCTCTCTGCCCGTCGCGAATTCTGCCCCGTACGTTTGCGTCGGCCGTGTTTGTCTTCCGTCGTATCTTTTCCGTAGATTCCGTTGAACTGATTCTGACTTGCGACTCGGGCCCGATGCGCGTGCGCCGCGACGGAAATTAAAGCCGAGGTGCAGTGTTGTCAGGCGAGTCGCTTTTTCTCGCGCACGCGCGAGAAAAGTTCGAGATAAAGCAAGCCGAGCGGACGAGCGAATAAAAAAGTGACGGTTTGCGGTGGTTGATTGCGCGTAGAGGTAAAAAGAAAATTGCAAATTGTTCGCTATAATATCCGCGATTTCATGTGTGCGTGAAAAAATCTCTACGATTCGTTTATTTTTCGACATCTTTGTCTCGTTTCAAAAATACGCAATCGAACTTACAGAGAGAATTCACATACAAACGGAACCTGTTGGTCGGCATTCGGACCTCATATGTGAGATTGTTCATCTTGAGATGCTCTCGACGAGACTGCTCTCGTACATACAGCATCTTGAATTGAACTCGAGACGATTTCAAATACAAGATCGAACCTGTGGACACCTTCAGGCCCGTATCACATCGCGAAACGCGATCGAGATTGAATTAAAATTCGACCAATCGAAGCAAAGATTGCGAATCCGCTGGTCTGATATGGGCTTAAAAGATGGGCGCTTGGTATGGACCACGGTGAATAGTTCGACTATAGTTTGTAAATTCGCACCGGTTCCCCCGACTCCCATTTTCCATTCTCGGAGCGCGGCAAGCACTCGCTAGCAGGTGTTGTGTGGGGTGGTTAGCTTGTACGATTTTCGACCTGTGTCATCAACCGGCGCGATCGTCTCCACGTGTTGTTAATTACACCGGAATAAACTTTCTCCAAGTTTCTCCAGTAACAATCGGTGAAAAGAAAACAAATTCTATCGTTTGAAACAAAATATTATCGAGAAACGCGAAATTTATATAATAAATTTGACTGAAACACAACGTTAAATTTTGAAATAAAAAAGAACAATAGAATTCTCAAAACAAAGTTTCGGCTGTATTATGGTAATGTTTTTTGTATGATATCATAAACACAAGTGGAAAAGGTCAAAGCAGCATCTAAGTATATATTACACGACATACACACACACACACACACACACACACATACATCCGTAGAAGATTACAAGAACAAAAATGACAAGTGATGCGTAAGTGTGAGACAAAAATAACTGTGTGAATGTTCAGACTAGCGAGAATTTCTTTAATTGATATTTAAACATAAACGTTGTTGAAAAATTTGAGAAAAATTAATTCTTCGCGGACAGACATGGGTCTCCCGAAACCCACTCAAAAGTTGCGCATTTGCAGCGTCTCTAGTAAAACTTAGTTTTTTTTTTTTTTTTTTTTTTTTTTTTTTGTTTGTTTTTTCTTGTCGAAGCAGAATTGTTCAAACAGTCGAAAAACAAAACCAAAATTGAAGAATCATCAGATTATTTCGCGAAGATATTTGATTTTAAATTCGCGCGGGTTTCACAGATCGAGTCTGTCTGACTTTGGTAGGGTCAACTTTTGTAGGTCTGACTTTTCAGATGCTTTTCAGATCTGGCCGCGAAGAATTAATTCTAATATATATTATATCCTAGTATATATTCTTGTTGTAATTCATAGAAATCAGGACGATCATTACGTACATGAGAACTGGGAATCACCCGTCGATACAATAAAAGCATATCAATGCAAACAAGTAGATATGTTTGCGCCACAGACAGTCACAGATGACAAGCATCTGATGTCCCTATCAATTTATGATGGTAAAGAGCTACATATATTTAAAAAATTATAAATGAATTTCTTATATTGTCATATGTTAATTGTTAATATATTATTTGTTTACATAGATCATAATGTCCTTTTGGGAGCTACCGCCATAACCGAAAACATATGGACTGGTGTTTTCTATTATTACACAAATCTTCCTAACTCTAAGAATGACAATATTGCCGTAACACGCGGATTATGTTCTGGTGTTAGCGAAATTCTTTTTTTGGACCAAAATAGATTTGTTGTTGCAAACGATGACAGTGAGATACAACTTTATCGAATCGATCTAGAAGATGAGAAACCAGACCTCTTTCAAGTAAAACATCGCCCTCAAGAGAATGGTATTCTAACAATGTCTTACTTTACTACAAACAACAAACTTGTCACAGGAGGATTAGATTGCAAGTAAGATGTTTGTCAGATATGAGATTACTCGCGTCAATGTATAAAATGGAGGAAAAAAAAATTATCAATCTTAATTATATCAGACTATTACTATTTGAAAACTTTTCTATTGCAGCTTAAAAATTTGGGATATGAATGATGATTTCACTCTGATACAGGCCTACGCTAATGCACACACGTATTCCGTCACTTGTGTGGCTGTAGATCCCATTGGGGATTCGAAGTTCGTAAGTACATCTGTAGATGGTGAGGCTATGATCTGGGACATCAAAGACCCTAGGCCCGCACAACGTACGTAAAACAATTTATCTTTCTTCTTATCGCCGCTTGTTTTATCGTTTAGTGTTTAACGAATTATTTATTTCTCAATAGATATAGATACCAAACTATATTACGAATTAAATGCAGTAAGTTGGAATGTTTCCAGTCCTGTTATAGCGATAGGCGCGGATGACGGCACTGTCATGGTATTTGACTTGAGATGTACAAAATTTGCGCTACATGAACGTACTGCATGTACTAGAGGTATATCCAAGTTGCTGTACAATCCGAATCCGGAATGGTAAGAATTCACAACCACGTTTCGGTGACTTAAAGTATTCTCGATTGCGATTCGTGCGTTGTAAGACCTCTCTTATCTTTTAGTGCAAACCAATTAGCATGTGCGTCCTACGACACAACTGTGAAAGTTTTCGGTGACGAGCTAGTGATCAAACTAAACGATGAGCAGCATTCTGACTTCGTAACTGGACTTGCATGGTGCAAAAATTACCTGTACTCGTGTGCTTGGGATGGAAATTTGTTTAAACACGAGATAGCAACTGAAACGATTGAAAGAAATGACTAAAATTAATATTGTGTACATATTATTTATTTGTGTACATATATCAAATGTTGACTGCATTATTTTTTCTATTTTTTGCAATTTTAATAAAATCATTGACTGCTTTTTTCTTGAATAAGAAAAAGGATACAATTCTGTTCTATTGTATACACCATGTTAGATCATAATTATATGTATCAATAGTGATCATATTGATAAAATAAAAATTTTATATGCTGCTGAAGAAGTTTTACATTTTTTTTGTTCATTAAAAATTCTGTGTAAACAATGATATAATAGAGACAATAATTCCTCATTTGCATTTATTCAAACTTGTTGATTATGTTGAATATTTTTGTAACATAGATATTCGCAGATGTGATGTTTTTGCGTGTGTGTGTTTTAAATATACTTGCGAATGACACAGCTGAAATATAATATCGCTATATGTATAACAGTAACGTAAGAATCGGAGATAAATATGTATAAAGGATTTCTGTGTGTGTATGTGTGTGTGTAAATTATTAATCTTAAAAATCTCAATATTGCTAACCAATAATTCGACCAAGTCTTTTCTCTTCTTTTGACTCTACGCGTGTAGCGCAATTAAATATCCAATTCTATTTACAAAATAAAGTCAATATTAAACCAAATAAAAATCTAGTTAAATAATGTAAACGCGGAATTACTATAGATCGAAGCACATAGTCGCAAAAAGTGTGCTCAAAAGACCCAAAAATTCGTTTTTTTTTTTTTTTCGAGCAATTCAAAGTAAATCAAATAATTACACGTATATGTATATGTATAAAATACTTTTGATAAATGTAAAATAAATGAGAAAAGTTGTATTGTGTCGCACTGATTGTATGAATATATTCTTCGCACGTGCGTGTGTGTGTGTGTGTGTGTGTGCGTGTGTGTGTGTTTCTGTTTATACCTCATAAAATTTGTGAATTATTTTATCCGAACATACGGTATATGTATAACATTTTCTTACAAATATTTCGAATATCTAAACTTTGTGTATATTTACGTTCTTGTACTGCAATTCGTAGGATTGATTAGGACAGTTGCATAAATAATTTCTTATGTAAGTACATTACTATTAAATTTGGTTTTATGCATAAAATGCGTATATAGCATATACATAGCATAATAAGTAGAACCACAAGAGAAGGATAATATATAATTATTGTTTATATCTTTGTTTTTCGTATTATATATCTTCAGAGTTTGTATATATATATATATATATAATTTTTTTTTTTTTTACACTGAATTGGCCCATGTATAAAGTTGACTGTTGTTTCGGATGACGTTGCTCAAAGAAATAGAAGTTATTCTAATATCTTCCGTTGATATGAACGTTTTTTTGTTTGTTTGTTTTTTTTTTTCAACTGAACATTGATTAATTTCCGCTTAGATTTGCGATTATAAATTCTAACAGCTAGCTATGCGATCGTTCTGACGTATAAAAACTCGCAAAGGACAGCACATACATATTGTTAAATGATTGATTTATCCACATAAAAAGCAAATAATAATATGTAACATGATCAAACGTATCTAAACGTGTTTGAATTGCACATTAAAGATTTTATATAGAGATGATCGAAGATGTCGGTCGGTACGCTCGCAACACAATTTGTGGCGTAATTGTGGCACCATCGTTGACAACGAACGTGTTCGCGTCAATACAACAAGAATGCGATGCAAACGTGCCAGCGTGAGTGGCGTAGTCTCCACGTTTTCTCAGCGGACCTATTCTGTAACTTTTTTTTTTAACGTATGCGTGTTACAGAGGCATAAATGCACGCGTTGCGAATATTCGCGCAGACAAAGACCGAGCGTTTGAGGAGCGCGCTGTTAGCGCTCTATTGCGTTCGTTCTGTCTTTTAGTTGTTTTACTTATCTCATCAGCGATATAAAGACAGAACGGAGCAGTAGCGATGCGGATAGCGCGTTCCCCAACGCGCGGCGAAAAATGTATCACAAAATAGCTGCGCACGACAAAACGAAATCTGTCGCCACGAGTTACAGAACAGAAGGATTACCCTTCCGGACCACTTAACTATGTACTTTGTTCACTGTATTATTAGGAATTATTAAAATCGTTATGTACAATTCTTTTTTTTTCTCCTCACATATTGAAATATATATCATTGCCTTGTATGCGACTAACGCGGCATGCAGCTTGCGTAATCGGGGACGTTCTTTTTTTTTTTTTTTTTTTT
>QVNW01004719.1:0-11730 GCA_014825475.1 Pseudomyrmex flavicornis
TTTTACATCTAAGAAATTCAACGAGTTCCCATCCTGTATTTCAATCGTGAACCTCAGCCTCTCATTGTATCCGTTAAAACTGTCCAAAATACACAAACAAGGGTATCCACTTAGAGTCATATCTTCGATAGATAGTCCGTTACATTCGCTTGCGGAATATTTGCATAATATGATTGTCAAAAGTATTCCGAAAGCGGAATTCTCTTATTGGCCATTCCTTTACTACTGAACAAAATTATTGTTTTTTGACTTAATTTTTTTTTCTTTTTTGACAGAACGCGCAAGTGTTCAATATCTCCTCATCGAGACACAAATGCAGACCGGAATATTAATGTTTTTACACAAAAGTTGCACTTTTCATTGTTAAGATAATATTGATTGCATTATTAGTGCAACTTCATGTAAAACGACATAAACCTGATCCATACGTATTTCAACGTAAATAGAATACAGTTTATTACTATTTTTGTTTTGTCCACGAGAGATTTTCTACGTATTTCTTCATAAGCAATAATTTAGCGTTATATCATACCGGCGATGTTTTGCTCCACGCCAGAAATTGAATGCAACTGAGAAGCATATTAGAGCGTATTAAATACGTACGACTTATATGAGAGGGAAGGAGACCCTCAATAATATCTTTTATGAACAGGAGTTCAATCCCCAGAGGAGACATTACTTTCATGCCCTTCGTGATATCGATCAGTTTGCAGAATTCAATCGGCGACCATTACATACATAGGAATCGGTGAGTAATGTAAACTGTCTTTTCGCGCGTGTATTTCCGTCGGAATTTTGGCGCACGAACACGATTCATCAGAGCCGAATAATTCGACTGCTTCGATTGATTCGACTATAATTTCTCTTGAACGACTTAATGAAACAGATCTGGCAAAATGATCTCTGATACGAACCTGCTTAAATGATTTGTTCTTACCATCAACGTTTATTATAGCAAAATGTTAGATTACAAGTTTTTATACACAAGTTGCATATATTGTATGAAGATTCCAGATGCAAATTTCTCTTGATACACGAATAAAATTAATAATGAAATTTTTAAGCTTCACAATTATTAAGAAATATCGTATATAATAATTAATTTCGATTAATATGTAACTCGAATAATCTGCAGATTTATAACGATATTAAAGTACGGTATAAAATTGATTATAAAAATTGATTATAAAAATAATCAATCGGAATAGCTTAATACACAGGTGCCTCGAATAAATCGTATCATGCAATCATGCGTGACATGCGGAAATTTCAGGAATTTAATTTTAATACGAATATTTTGCATATATTTATAGTACGCGGAGCTATAGACAGTGCTTTCAATCAATGAAATAAAAGCGGTAAAACATCAATTCAAAGAGATATAACATGTGTATACTGCCAGTATAATGTTTAATTGTATAATTTCATTTTCTCGAATTATTTTTTTTTGTTTTTCATTACTTGTTCTTTTTATATCGTTTTATTATCAAATAAACGCTGACGTTATCGGCGAAAAAGTACAAAACAGAGATCGCAAAACCAGATGTGAAAGAAAATTAGAGCTGAGAAATACGACGGCTGAGAACTCGACCAAGTGTTTTCACAGGATAAGTCGCTGCTTCCCGACTAACTATCGCAACATAATCAAGTAATTTGCACACTATCGCATGTCCTTATTTTTCTTCACTGAGAAACCGTGCGCACGCACGTGGGAGTGCGTGAGTTCGCGCGCGCCCGCTTTGCGTGTGTCCGATGCACGTTTACGTGAGGTGAATTTTATACGACGAATCTTGCGGAACAGGTTGTTCCGGCGAGAGGAAGAACGAAAGAGAGAGAACAAAGTCCTTTCGTAGGTGAGCAAGTGCGCTGCGAGTATGCGCGACTTTTTCTGGCCCCGAAGTGGTTCATCGTACTTGGCGAACTTGGTCTCTCTCTTTCTCTCTCTTTCTCCGCACGATCCGCACTCGGATGTGTTATCATAATGTCGCGCTTGCGTTAGATTCTTCTACGCCGCGTAGATCGCAAATCGCCGGAAATCGAATTTTTAAGCACCCTCGAATGACAATATTTACCGCGAAATTCGGTCGATATCCGAAAACAATGTTGAACATTTTACTTATCCGACGAGTTGAAAAAAAAAAAAAAAAAAAAAAAAAAAGTTACATATGTCTGCTATCTAATTGTAAAAGAAAACTGGTATACCGATAAGTATTGTTAATTTTACAGACTTTTTCCGAACACTCTCCGAAAGAACTTACGAACTATTAAAGAATTAGGAACGCGGCCAACAGTTAGCAAAGATGATAAAATATTCTAGTGTTCACTTTCGGAAGACTTTGAGACTCTTAAGTGTTCTCGCGACCAAGACTCGGGAAGGACTTCTCCTTCTTTCCGAGAAAGAAAAAGTTTTCTTCTTTCGACGCGCGCGCACGTAAACCGATCAACATTTATAACAAACAACGAATAACGGGTGAACTAACAAGAGAGCGCGCGAATATAATCGCCGCAAATATTTGCACTCTCGACTTTCATTATGTTGATTATTGTTTTGAATTACTCTTCTCTGCTTTCTTTCGATATGTGACTCTTTTTCCCCCGGAAAAGGAGAAGAAGATGACCAACTGTAGTTCCGGCCTGCAAATTCTGTGTACGCGGCTTAATATAGCCGCTGGGATAATCCGCAAATCCCCGACAACGCCATTTTCGCCATTTGTTGCTGTTGTGAATATTATGGTAATCGGGATTCGAAGCTCCAATAACGTTGTTGGGTAGCGTGCGCAGGCGAAAATATCAATTTCAACCGGTATTATCAAGCTCTCTCTCTGATATTCTGTAAGCTCACGCAGCACTGATTATCCGCCGGCACGATCGATAGTACGAATTTCTCTCTCCGCTTCTCCGTTCCGACCTCCGTCCCTTTCCCTCTCTTTTTCACCCTTCTTCTCTTTATCTCGCTTTCTTTCTCTCGCTTTGTGTATTGCTTTGGCAATAGTACTAAAAGATCTTATTACGGCGAGCATAATGTAGGTTTTATCATTATATAGACTCATAATTCGCAACATTGTTTTAGCAACAATACGGTCGATTTGTTAACTCGTATATGTACAAGTAACTGGAGTTGATTTTGCATCAATCAAAACGGTTGCCGTTGATTCGGTTGGCGACCATGGATTTATTTATTGATCGATGATTCGACGATCGATGATTGATATCGTGAGATTAGTAACCAGATCATTTTTTTTACAAACTGATGCTATATTGAATAATCGCCAAACGGATAGGAGCAAACATGTTTCGCAAAATATTGTTTTGTTGCGACTGTTCGGGTTTCCAATTTTGTTCGGATCGATGGCGATATAAAAGAGCGGAGCGCTATGTAAATCGGCTTTTTTTTTTTTTTTTGGTTTTTGCAAAATGTCAAGACGAATATCACATTTCTGTAATCAAACTAGCCACTCATGCTGTCAATTTGTGTTGACAAGATATCTGACAAGTTTTGCTAACAACGATTCATCGATTCCTATTCTATTTTTGCATTCAATATGTCTTTCATTACTAACAGATGTGACATTTATGTCATTAAACAGAGATATTAATCAGAAAGAACATTATATCTCTACGGTAAAAAATAATTTTCACAAAACTTTTCAAAACGAAGAGAATCAATATTTAATAACATTTTTATATCATTTTTTACAAATACCAAAGTACAAACACAACCGACTCTTTATCTGAAGAGAATCTAAATCCAATTTTTTTCCGCAGACTGCAGTTCAAATCGCTGAGGTGGATGCGAGCGATTCTCCGTGTTTGTATAAAAGTTAGTTTAAATTTTGTTGAATTTATCAGATTGGCTAGCTCCTGTGCGCTGCGGAGTTTTGATTCACATCGTTCTCGATCTCATCGATACGTTTACCGTCGCGAATTAGAGCCGACGTCCCGGAGAAATATGGTCTCCACATTGTATCGGTCCCAGGAGATAGCTCTGTAACTCGACAATTTCCGATTTGTCGATCTTCGTTGGGCGCGCAAGATCGGTGAAGGAGCGGTTATCGTTGTTGTACAGACGACATGAGCACCGCGCGGACTCGCGTAACAACGTTACGCGGCGGAAGATCGCGGACGACCGCGAGGTTTGCTATCGACGATAATACGATACCATCGGGTGAGTTAGCGCCACCGTTGTGGCCGCTTCCTGCCGGCACAAAAAAAAAAGAGGTCAAAAAGAGAAATCCCGGCTAATATCACGCTGCCTGCGCTGGCGTCGGACGCGTGAGTAATCTGTGTGCGCGAGACCATCTATCGCGCACTATAGCGAGATATTGCCACTCGCAAGTAGTCAGAGCGAACGCGAAAGGGGCGTAAGCAAGAAGGAGGAGGCGGTTCCCCCTTGATATTCGAATACTCCGAGAGTGAGAGAGAACACACACGGACCTCTAAAATTACCCGGCACGATGTTTAATCTAGCGCGAGTACTGAAAGTTCAATTTCCGATGCCGCGGACGCGGAAAATGTGGCTTATATTAAATTTCCGAAAATGGACGTGACAAATGTGCGCGTTTCGATCGGAAATCCAAAAGAGTTGACTTTAAGAAAAAAACGTTTGCTCGCTCTTTCTCTTTGTCGCGTTAAGAATAAGTTTCTTGAGTTTTAGAACGTATATAAGAGTTTTATATAAAGAATAAAACGATTACAGCAAATTCTGTTTTCTTTCGCCTTGACTTAACCTTCCAAAATGCTGGGCACACGCAATTTCTGAATTTATCGCGCCGAGACGTAGGTATTTTATTCGAACGTTCTTTCATTCCTCTCGTAAAGCAATTTTCGAATTCCGGCGGTGCCAATTAATCTTCCTATCTGGGAATGCAATTAACGCGCACGATACAAACAAAAGTAGATTGATCGGTTGCGGCGAGCGTTTCGGCAAATATTTTGTTTGTTTCGGCCCGGTTGATTTTCTGATGTGACCGCGGATAATTCCGAGTATTTATTAAGTTTCGATTATAAGCATAGGTCGCGCATTAAAACGGTAGAAAATATATCCGAGATGTTAAATAAATGATACTATCTCGCACTAATTATTATCATTTGTCGTTATATCGTCGCGCCGTTCTTATTGTGCGCCGAAATAATTCAACAAACACGTCACGACTTCATATAAAAGTTCCAGTCTCTCTTGACCTATATTCATTCAATCCTCGATTTAAAATCACTTGAATAATATATCTTCCAAGTCTGACAGATTTCTCTCGGGATAACCGGCACACGGTTATTCCTTTCGAGAGACGATTCTTGATAGACTTCGTGGATAGCTGTAGCATGGTACGTACCAATCGCGCACACGTCATTGCTGATGACCGTATCAGTGCTATATTCCAGACACGCGCAAGCGTATTACGTAGCAATGACACATTTGTAAAGTGAAAAAAAAAAGAGGCATCGAAATTTATCTTCTCATTCCGATATCTTCTCTTATATACTTTGTTTCTATGTCGTATGCACGCCTTTTATTTATTAGGTACATCTGTCTCGCTATTTCTGGCTCGAAAACGGTCCACGATAAACGAAGTAGAGCGGTGATGTGGCGGCGAAGGATATGCGCTCGGGGATGAACTTTTTCAATTTTATAGCAGCCCCGGAGTCGTGTCCTGCGGGAGGAGTCGTTCCGTTATAGCAAAACGCGGTCGCTCGTCGGGTGAACGGGAGAAAGAGAAAGAGAATTCACTTCCATCGCGCTGCGGCCGCGAAACTTGAACGATTCGAAGTGCAAGTTCGTGCCGCGAAGTTAAGACGGGTGATGCCGACGGGAGGAGTAACGGCAGAAATTTGATTCCAACTCGAAAATGCCGTGAACTCACGATTCCGCGCCGAATATCGCAATACGACCGCGCGCAGACGAGGGAATGGCGAAGAGGAGGGAAGGTCGCGGAGGGTGGAAAGAGGAAGATCGCGCGATTCGATCTGTCGGCGACCTAAATCTGTCGCGCGCGTCAAACGGAATCTCATCGAAACTTCACTGAGTAAACGCAAAAAGAGTAAGGGTTAATTCCTAAGAATTTTCCAAGATAATGTTCACGTCCCAATTTCACAGAGATGTGATTTGCGATAAAATTACATATGTGAGATTTCTATTAATCTGACATACAAAAACGTTACAATTTTTTAAAGAATCTTTCACAAACATAATTCTTTCAATGAAAACCCTTGATTACAAAAATTACAAGCAACATCTACGAATTAAGCGTGTTCCTATTTAGACAAAGAAAATAAAAATTGATAGTTCACAAAAAAACGTCAAGTATAGGTATATATTTGAATTCGTTTCAACTTTTCCCAATAAAAATCGGATTTTCCAATACTGGAAGTGGGTACTTCTCATCACTGTCAAGAACTTCACGAACATGTGCGATCGCAAATACAACTTCTCGTGCTTTACCAGAACGTTGCAAACGCGCGCGATGATGTGGAGCGAAGATCGATCGCCGATCATCGGGAGATCCTTTGATTCTCTCACAGTTATCTCTAAGGTCGCGACGACAGCTGTCGCCTCGATCGATCGTTTGCTCGCACGTCGGTTATCCAATCGCACGGAAGGAGCGAAACACGGAATGCGCGGCATCACGTCGCTCTGGCGAGAGGCTCGTTAATTGATTTTGTACTAATTGCTACATTCGGTCCGCCTTTAATTAAACTCAATTAATCTCAACGGTATATCCTTGACTAACGATCGATATCAAGCGTCTAACGTAGGTGCATCGCATGGCATCGCCTGAGAGCGCCGTGGTTCCCCTCCCTTCTTCCTGTCTTTCATTAAGCGCTCCGACGTCGATTAAAGACAGTATTCGCGCAAAGATGACGCGCTCTAGTTTGCTGTTTACACGCCCTTTCCTCCCCTTCCTACTAACAATATCATCATCGCGTTTCTTAACTCCCCGACGTGATGTAATCAACGTACGTTACGAAAAATTGCACCGGTTTGTAGTAATCTCGTGTGTGAGGAAACATTATTCTGCAGAAATAAAAAAAATTTTTAAAAAACGAATATATTGTTCGCGCAACACACAATCACGGCTCCGAGATCTTTACACCGAAATTGGAAAGAACGGTTTACTCTGTTTGCAGCGGCCGGAAAACCGGTTACGCGACCGGTTACGCTCCATAACAAAAGCGCGGACAATGATAATTACAAAGCGAAAAGTGAGCTATTTGCGAGCAAAGTTGTCCAACTTGTATGCGACGTGTTATATACGCAACCTCTCCCTCTCTCCCTCTCTCTCTCTCTCTTTCATGCTTTCTTACCTCTTGTCGCTACCCGCTCGGTTCTCTCTGCGCTATTTGTGGCACGCGCGTAACCATAGGCTCGCGAAAATTAGACGACCTCAGCGCCGACCGCCGACTTTATAGTTGCACTCACCTGCAAAACAAGAACACACACGCAACTGAGTTAATTACATTTTGCCCACAGATTCTGGTCCTTGTAATAACAAGACTTGGTGTCTCGCGCGCGTTTTTGTAGTTGCGCGACGCTTTTTAACGTTTCCATGGATTCCGCGGCTTTAACCTTTTAGTATATACACATTTACTTTCTAGCAGAAACGTAGATACATATGTACTCTGGAGTTTACGAAACCTTAGTCAATCTTTTCATCACAATACTTGAGAAAATTACCATATTTTAATTTTTTTTTTTTATCGATTGTAAATGGACGAAACAATACATCTATAATATTTTTTCGCAATTAGTACAAAAGATATACGCGTTAAAAAATGTGATTTTCTTTTCAATCCGAGAAAACCATTAATTTACCATAATTGCTAGTCTTGCAAACTCTAATATATATATATCTAGGATTAATAGACTCTGTGAGATAGAAAATTGTGCGAGAGTAAGAGACACTTATAAAAATCCAAATATAAAGCGCGTAATTATTTATAATTATAATTTGAAATATTTTTTTTCGAAAAACAAATCGCCTAGGCTGCGTTCGAAAACACTACTTGTATGCACTTTATCTTTCTCGCTCATTAGATATAAAACGATAGAATGACGCACACAAGTGATGTTTTTGAACGTATACTTGCAGACGCGGTCTGTGTTTACTTTAAACGCTTTCTAATGGCTGGAAAAAATTTTGATCACTTTATATTCCGGAAGAATATCTTTCAGTTTGTATATGTATGTGTGTGCTGAAAAAATCTGGCGAATATATACAGAAGATACTCGGAATCATTGAGAGACGCTGAATACCCGAGAAGCCGTAATATCCGGAGCACTACCCGGCTAAATTAAACTCAGCTAGCCGGCTAATATTCATGCAATTACCCGGATGGATTAGATTGTACGAGCGGAGATAAAATGCAGACAGGTAATTGGAACTTTTTTGCAATGTCATTTCTGACTAGCAGAGAAACGCAAAATACATTTTTACTCCAATACTTTTCATTCCTCCCCCCTTTCTTCCCGCTCTCTCTCTCTCTCTCTCTCTCTCTCTTTTTCTTTATCTCTAACACATACAAAATCTAGAAATCAGAAATGTGTAATACTATCGCGCATTCTGTGAGATATTTTTTTTTTTTCTAAATAATCGGCGCGAAACAAAAGATCATCTCGCATTTGCATCTAATCGAAATATCTTTCGATTTGTGAAAAAGAAACTTGTTCTATTCATTAAATACTTTTATCGGACTTCAACAAACAGTTCGCACACCAAATGATAATCCAGTCTCTTTCCGTCTGCGTGGCACGTGCCAGCAAGCGATTCTTAAGAGGCTCTCCAAAGAGATATATATGCGCAGCAGCGCCAGGTGTTTGCCAGGTGGAACATCCACCTGCTTGCACCATCCACAAGCTGTTGCCTAAGATTTCCCCCGTTATTTGGCGCGAATCTTCTCTCTCGTAAGACTGCATGACGGAATCGACCGTCATTATTACTTCTTTTTCTTGCTTTTATATATAATTAAATCAAACTCGTACAGAAAAAAAGATATAAATAATTATTGATAGATGATATTAATGTAATTGACGTTGAAATTAATGTCGTAAGAAAAGCAATCAATACAATCGTAAATAAATAAATTGTGCGATTTATCTTTTTCTTTTTCATCTGTATATCTTGATTTATCCAAGTCATTTGAGAAAAGTAGGCGTGATTTCGCGTGTAAGAACATCCGTAAAAGAAGATAATTTTTTTCAGTCTCACACATCAGTTTCTCGATCACCTTGAATTTGTTATCGGTCGCCTATTGTTTCCGCGCGCACAGATAGTGCTTGGGACAATCGTGAGGCAGCGGCAACGCGCGTGGTTTGTTCGCCTAATGAATCCATCGGACGCGGTAAATTATTGGCGCGACCACACGCAATCGATAAGAACTCGACGCTCGAAGGGTTAACGAGCGTCCGATGACCTCCCGTCGTGAGACTCGAGGGGCCATGGTTCATGAACAACGTAATACGCGCGATGACTGCCATTACGGGTATTATACGTTATTCTAAACCTAGGTTTACACGTGCGATAGCAAACAACGAGACAACGTGCGTTTATATACGTGTCGCGGTTAATATACGCGTGCGAATTTGCGCACGCACTCTTCTTGCTTCGCGCAAGAAGAGTGCCTTTGTCAATCCGCGAGAGAATACATTATGAACATTTCGATACATCGGCAATGGATGTCATTGCAGAGAAAGAGAGAGAGAGAGAGAGAGAGAGAGAGAGAGAGGGAGAGAGAGAGAGAGAGAGAGACATAAAGCGCGTATTTGCTCGACGTCTTTGGTCGGAGAAAATCGCTTCTGCACGATTAAACACGTACTTTAGTCATGATTATCTTAACTAATAAACATTGCTATGTGCGTTTCGGAAATAATAATAATAAAAACCATTTTTAAATAATTGGATAATTATTATTAATAATTCAACCGTTAAATCTTCTCTGAGAAATATGGAAAAAGATGCGCGAAATCATTTAATCTCTGTTGCATTACAAATCAGATTATATTCTTTTTAAAGTTTAAAATACTTTCCTATAGAGTTTAATTGCTTTATCTTGTGAACTATTAAAAGGTATTTAATGACTTTCAATATCTCTCTATTAATAACGCGACATTTACATGAGAATTAGCGCTCAAAAGGAAAACTATAATAACACTTTCTGTAAAAAAAAAAAAAATTATTTCTATTCTCTTTAACTTACATTCTGTTGAAGCTAAGATAAGCTAAGATAAGAATCTTTACACTTTACATAAACATTTATTTTAATCTGCGTGACTGAATTTTGTATTTAAGTTTCGTCTCTCTCTCTCTTTTTCTTTTTCTCTCTCTACCGAGTCATAAGCTTTCGAGAACGAACGCTTAACTGTCGCTAATAGCAGTTACGTTGCTGCGTGTTGCACGATGCGTTCAAATCGCGTCCAAACGCGAACAAAGCGCGACATGATAAAACTTTTCCAGTAGCGCGAACAGACGCTGAGCGCGTCGCGACGCACTCTACCAAAACGGAATGAAACGGAAGTGAGTAGCAGGTGCTTGCTGCAGGTGTAGCGCGCGTCTCTTTCTTTCTCTATTTCGATCTCTCCTTTTTTCCCCCTTTGCGCCCGTGTCTCGGCTTAGAATTACCGAAAGTAAACTTTCCGCGTGTAATGTGGTTAAGCCATAATCGGATCTTCTTCCCTCGATATGCGAAGCCCGTTGCCTACTGCTCTTTAGAGGCCGGATACTACAACGTAGTTATTCCGTTTCCGACACCGAGTCGCAACGACGGTGGTGGTAGTAGTAGTAAATGACGAATCGGACTATTAAGCAAGTCAATTTCGAACACGCCTTCCAACGCGTCTATTTCTTCTTATTAAACGCCGATAGAGAAAGATGTTTTTTTAATGTTAAATAAAAACCTCGCATAACTTATCTATTCTTATCTAGTTATTCGGCGATTTACTACAAATTGTTGCAACCAAAATTTAACAGATCTTTTTATATGACTATGTAGTCTATTATGTAGTTATTGTGATTTTGGCAAATTTGCTAATAGAATCTCTGTTGCGAAATATTTAGTTTTTTAAAGTAAAGTGCGATTAATTTTTTGTAGAACTATTTAATTTTAAATTGCGATAAAATGTCACGAATAATTGCGTAATATAATATAATTAAGTAATTAAGTAATATCGTAGGATTCTCTTTGGTTGGAATTTAATTATTTAAATAAAAGAAATTGTTTATTAAAATATGATCAGTTTAATTAATTAAATATGACAACTTACACATGTAATAATTTACCAGCGATACTAAGACTGTTGAAGCGCGTAATCTTTTCGGGCGTTTTCTCTTGTCGACGGATACGAACTTCCTTTTTACTATTATATCTTTTGATCGTTACTTGTTTTACTGATTTTGACCTATCGATAGACAATCAATACTTCGAGTAGAGAAAGATGGAAAATATTTATCTCTAAAACGGTCACACAATATAATCTTAAGTCGTGAGAATTCTTAGCCGTCATATAAATATTCGAAAATATGATGGTTAAAATATGTTACAATATAATTTCATAATATAATTTCAGTTTCTACAATATAAACTTTCATGTGAAACTGTTCGCACATAATGAATGATTTTAATGAACTCAGATATACAATTTCTCATATTTGCCATAAAATCATTTTTACGATATAATAATAATATTTATCTAGATATGTATGATCTAAATATCAAGTACCCCTCTCTCTCTCTCTCTCTCTC
>QVNW01004720.1:0-11528 GCA_014825475.1 Pseudomyrmex flavicornis
AAAAAAAAAAAAAAAAAAAAAACGCACCCTCCTCACATCCGACTGTACGCGACGACGCGGACTAGCCGTCACTCGTTATCCGATCGGCGCGATAACGCGATAACATCCGTAATCTGCGCGACGATGTTCTTTCGATGCGCGAAAATCGGGAATGCGATTTTGACGACTGGATTCAACAACACACACGCGCGTTGCGCGCGCGGACGAAAAACCGGCCAAGAGTCACGACGGCAACGGAGATCCGAGACTGAGAAAGATTTTTGCGCGTTCTCCAATGTGTGTGCGGAGAAAGGTTCGCCAAGCCAGGAGATGCTCGCCGCGTCGTCGTCGTTGCGCGCTCGCGGATTGTGACACGCTCGCGATAAAACGGCGTGCGCGCGCGGAACGAAGCGCAAAACCGCTTGACGAACCGCGTACGAACGGTTCCTCGGTACTGCCGAGCGGTGCGGAGCGTGACAGCGAACACCATTCGAAGGTTATACCTGGGCCGCCATGTGCAACCGCTGGCCTGTCTGCCTGCCTGCCTGCCTGCCTATCTCCGAAGTCCTCCACTTCTCCTGTCCCCACCTCCGTCCTGGCCGCGATACCGTACGCGGTCACCTGAAACGTTTACCTGGCGAATGTCGGATTCGCACGAACCTGTACGGAATTAACCGACGAGCGCCGTTCGAATTTTACCGCGCCGCTAAATAACAAACAAAGTCTTACAGACTGCTGAGTTTCGAGTTTCCATCGCGCACGAATTAATTATTTAAAAAAAAAAAAGAGTAAGTGCGACCGTGACAAGTTGCGCGCGCGAATACGATAAGTGCAAAAGCATCGAGCGA
The DNA here is from genome assembly GCA_014825475.1 of Pseudomyrmex flavicornis. Classification (NCBI taxonomy): domain Eukaryota; kingdom Metazoa; phylum Arthropoda; class Insecta; order Hymenoptera; family Formicidae; genus Pseudomyrmex; species Pseudomyrmex flavicornis. The sequence goes on from QVNW01004720.1 coordinate 828, forward strand.
ATGTTTGACGCGACGCCGAAGAAATTCGAATTCGCACACGTTGCATATTCGATGATGATGCGAATGAATTGAAGCTAATGCAATATTGTCCGGTGGTGTTGTTGTTGCGAATGGAAACACACAGATAAATAAGTAATCAAAATTTAATATGATTTAAATGCCTTAAGCGAATTAAAGAGCTTACGCTTTCACAATTCATGACCGTAGACGCAATGGTAAAATCGATTTCAATAAACCTGTTATCAGCGGCTCAATATAGCGCGGCGATATTCACACAAACGAGAATCGTCTATACGTTATCGTTTATACTGACGTTATCGTCCGTGCCGTATATCGACAGCGGCGACGTAAAAAAAATTATGCGGAACGGTGCGGAATAATCATAATTATATATAGCATACACCCTTATTTATTTATATATCAACGCGCGCGCGCCCTTATAATAAATTTTATGCAAAACTTCGGCGGCGGCAAATCCATTATTGCAAGTGGAAAGGAACACGACTTTTCCATCTGGAAAAAACTTTCGGTTTGCTTTCGTCGCTTCCTTTATGCGATTTTGCACCAGTGGGAAAATTGTTCCCGGCAAAAATCCGTCGATATCAATTCGGCGGTTTGATATTCCCGCGCAAACGGGGATTTGTATTCTCACTGAATTCTTATTTTCGCTTCGTCTTCGTCATCGCATCACGTCAGCGTTTCATCAACGTTTTGTTGCGTGACTACAGACGCGTTCGGTTGACGTGCGGCAACATTACGTGCGAGACGACGACGACGACGACGCGAAATCGAAACCGCGCGTAGCCAATAACCAACGTAGTCCAATTCGCGCGAGTTTCCCTCGCGGGAAAAATGTCTCGTTCGCTTAAAAAAAAACACCTGTTCAAAGAATCGTCAACGATCGTTGAATTAACGAGAGAATATAGATGAATCCGCGCGAAAAGCTGACACCTGGAGCAGCCACTTCCGCTTTTATCTTCTGTACTTTCCTCTCTCTCTCTTGTAATTTTTCAACTTTTAATAATTAAATTTTAATTTTAAACTTTAAAAAATTAATTATTATACTCGTTTACTCATTTGTGTGTAATTCGGAATCTCCTGGTGGACAGATCGACGACCGCTGAGTGAAACATTTCTGTATTTTTGTTAAATTTCTTTGACGCGCGCTTCGCTCTCTTATATTTCTGCTCTTTCCTTAAAACAAGTTTTCAACAAACTCGGATAATGATCTGAGTTTCGTCAATTACAAAGCGAAAATATTAATATACAAAAAAAAAAAACGAATCGACTCACCCATTTTGTTCCCGCTTCTTCTCCGGACGCGCAGACATATTGTTCGAGACTTGATGCACTAAATCAGAACAAGTGCAATTATACATCTCTCAGAATTAACGCGTAACGAAGAGAATATGAAATTTAAAAAAACTGCGTTTACGTTGTAGAAAAATTTATCTGTTTTTCGTCTGCCAACAAAAACCATAGCGTTTATTAAACGATTTTATATTATTTTTATCTTCACGCAAAATGAAAATGAAAAATTCTCTCAATATGTAACAGATGTGCTCACATTTAAAATGCACTAAAATACAAATATCGCTAAAGTAACACTGACTGTAATTACCTGATGTATGTATTGAATGACTTCGTTATGAGTTGCATTTTCTAAGGTGCGACCGTTCACTTCTAAAATTTCATCGCCCACTTCTAGAGTATCCGCATTGTCCGCCGGCGATCCTGCATATACAAATATAATCTTGTTGCAATATTTTTTTTTTTTTTTTTTTTTTTTTTTGCTAGGTAAGTAGGAAAAAAAAACGAACAAATTCTGATACAATATTCTGATACACTTTGCGCGCGACGACTTCGCGCGGTACTTCGTTTTAAATGAATAGTTTCAGCGCGTCTCTCTCCTCACTCTCCGAGTGCAATATTAATTTCACTCAATAACTCATGTAAAGCGAGATATTAAAGACTGCAAAAATTGCTGTTTAAGCATTCGCGAGCACAACACACGTAATTTGCTTCGTAAACGAGAATCGTATTTGCTAATGAGAGCGCGATCATTTGAGGAGGGCAACGTCGCGCGACGTAAACGAACTGTAAAAGCAATCGACCGAGGGGGGAAGGGAGGGGACATTCTTTTTTTAAATCGTTTTTAAAATTTCGAAATGCGCGAATTAAAAACAAAAAAAAATGTCGCTGTTTTGCATCGATAAAAATCAACAGATTGTTTTTCTTCACCGTTCCTTTATTTTATTTATAATTCAACGTGTTTTTCGCATCGACGCATTTCGAAATATCAATGTGTCCATTTTGTGTATTTAAAACACATAACATTACACATCAATATCCGTGCGATATTAAAAAAAAAAAAAAAAAAAAAAAAAAAAAAACATGTGTATTTTTATATAAATATTTCTTTTTAAAGAAAGACACTGCGATTTAAATATCTTGTAACAAAAAGTACAACATTCAACGGAGAAATCAATGGGAAGAAGGGTTAAACGTTTGAAACAAGCGAGCCTTCTTCGTAAAGCGATAAAGCGCGCGTTACGATAAGTAAACATAAAGGTCATCCTATAAATAACACGTCGCGAAATGTCCTCCATGTAAATCATCGCGCATTACTGTGTAACGCGCGTCGTCGTGTAAATCGGAAATCCGTCTGTCACACAACATTTCCCGTTTCCCTAAAGCACACACGTGACGTGTGCGCGCACGATGTGTGCTTTAGTTGCACGTATCATTGAGGGAATCTAATGAGGAAATTTTTTTTTCTTTTTTTTTTTACTTCTCATTTATATCTTTCGCGTCTTCATCGTCGACGAGCGTCGACGATGAGCATCAATACGAGGACAGATATGTGTCTACGTGAAAAAAAAACAAAAAAAAACGCGATATTCCAAATGATCCACTCGTTCCGCAAACGATATTCGACGAGCCGTTGAAATATATCGTTTACCGAGATGCGAGATACTAATTTTTTTTGCGCGAGCAGAAAATAACATTCGCGTGCAAAATACAAATGATGTAAAATTAATGCGAAAAAGTTTGCTCAAAAAGAAAGCCGACGAGATTACATTCTTCAATTTTAAATATACGTTGTAATAAATCGAACAAAAAACTTATAATACAATAATTCGGAAAAAGATTGTCGCACGATCTTTCGAAATGTAACACGCGTTCGTCGAATATAATATACTCGGCTAGATATCGTATTTGCCCGTGTTAAATGTACCAAATTACGTACCGTACAACTTGATCTTCCCGTCGTCGTTCGTCAATATAATAATGTATCCTCCTAGATCGACCATTTTCGCTAGTAATTATCTTCGATACGCGATAGGGGGTAGTCCGCTATTAAATTACCTCGCGCGGCACTCCGCGCGAATTGACGGGAGCGCGCGCGCGTGCAAGCAAGCAACGTGCGGGGGTAAATCACTAATTACTTTGCACTACGGCGGAGGTCCGTTCCGAAAAATCAGTCCGCCGTTATTAATGTCGTTAGCACATGCCATTTTCCCGGTTTCCTCTTGCATCTTCGCTTCATTTTAGTATCGACCTCGTGACCTACTTCCGCTCCTCTAACACACAGCGATTATATCTTTTTTTTTTTATTCTCTCGCGCGTAAAACGCACTTTTTCGCGCGCGTCTTTCGTGTGCTTCTCTTTTTGATTTTTTTTTTTTTTTTCGTTTTTCGTTACCGCACACCGTAACGTGCCATTTAACCGCGCCTTCCTCGCGAACGTATCGCCGCAGCACTTGCGATAACGTTCTTCTTCTCGAGGATCCGTCGATCGTTCGTCAATCGGAAACTCGAGACACTCCTCCGCTAAACGGACACTAAACATCTATGTATATATATATATATGTTCCACACGAGAGAGACAGTAGGTTTATAAGAAAATCGCTACCACGACGAGAGAAAAACTACACGATACACGCTTTTGATAATCAGGGATCGCCTAAGTGAAGATGGGCTAAGGAACACATATAATTATGTTTACGTTCACGACACTCTGCAGATCGGCGATCTTATTATTTTATTTTTTCTCTTTGCGCGCGCGCGCGCGCGCGTGGGTCTAATTTTTTTTTTTTTTTTTAAATTGCGCGCTTCGCGTATATATCCCTCGTCGTTGGATCGTCCTCGCGCGCGTTTGTTGTCGTCGTTGCCGCGAGGGTGAAACGAAGCGCGGCACCTCCGCGGGGCCCGATTACGCCGGGCCCCTCTACATCCTCACGCTTGACGTCTGGCGCGCGAGTCACAGCGTGGAAAGTCGCGATCGCCGATTCACAATCCCGCGACGAATGAACGATGTGTCTTATTGATCACCGCTTCGACTAACGCTTCGACGTGTGCCGCTTCTTCCGCGCTCGCACAACCGGCCATCGTTCCCGTCGTTGTCGTTTCGCATCCGCCGCATCGGCGGTGCACGGTGTGCGTACCGGAAGCGCGTACCAGTCTCCCGACACTAGCCGCTGCCGCTCCTCCGCTCCTGCAGCGCGCTTTAGCGCTACCACCCTCCGTACGCTCGCACGACGTCGGCGACAATCGTTACGGGGCATCGGGCCAGGGGCGCGAAGATCGAGCACGACGTCCCGGACTTCTCGCAGAACTCACCGGCAATCACGATCGTGATCATCGCGCGAATTATATTCTTCCTCTTTTCTTTTCTCTCGCTCTCTCCCTTTTTCTTTTTTTTTTTTTTTGCGTCGCTTTGAACAGTAACAATGCGACGCCGAGAATTGAGAAGGGTATGTGGTGGATACCCTTCAAATTTATTCTTTCGGAACTGTTTCGATCCGATCGGTTCGTTTCATCGTCAATCGAGACGGATGATGCTTTAGACGAGAGAGAGAGAGAGAGTAACAGCGTGTTCCTCGTGTCGCTTTGTGTCGCGCGACAACGGATGAGCGAAGCGAGCATCATCGAATCATCCTCGACGTGTCGAATTTTCCGAGAGGATTTCCCGACGAACACATGATTATTTTACGTTATCGACGTTAAGTACGTTCCAATTTTTTTTTTTTTTTTTTTTTTCCGTCTCGAGAATCTCTTTTCGGCCACTGCTTCTTTGCTTCTCTAGAGGAAACGAAAATTTCCTTTACTCCATCAATTCTCTTGGTGTGCGTGCTCACGTTTCTTCTCGTGCAAAATAACACCACAGAGATTTTCCAGAGATTTCGCACCTCTGGGATAATGCGACGATTCTATTGTTCTCTTGGATTAAACGCGACGATTATTAGTTGCCGAAGCTCTCACTGTACCGCACTGACTCTACTCGTTTCTTCGATCACGGGTCCTCGGGCTTAGGGACACGCACATCTCGTGTTCTATTTCTCACCCTACCTCGTCACGACGGCGCGCAACCAGCAGCCGACCGTTCCTCCACCCTAATCGTCTAGCACGACGATGGACGCACGATGGGAGCGGCGCAACATCCCCGGTCGAATCGCGACGAATTAACTGAGCGCGCGGGGGTAGCGGTCCATGGGCGACGTCGAGACCGACCTCGAGGAGAGAAACGCGGATCGCCCGCAGCAGCCGATGGGTGTGAACCCCGTGTGCGTGTGCGTTGACCGACGGCGGCGGCAGCCCTGCTGGCACACACCGCTCCGGAGCGCCGTCTCCAGCCCTCGCCACGGAGCGGCGTCGGCGGTAGCGGCGTCGGCGGCGGCGGCGGCAGCGGCGGCGGCGGCGGCGGCGGATGATACGCGCCGGCGTCGTCCGGTTGGCGGCAACCCCCGGTCTTCGACTCACAAGGCTTTCGCACCACCGCAATCCTCACACCGTTATATCCACTGCCGGCCTTGAGGGGTTGGATCGCGGGACGCAGCTGTTTGGGGTGTCGAGAAACAGGGAGCGCACGGTACGGCTCTTCTCCACGATATACTCTTCCCCATAGCAACCCAAAACAGCTTTGGAAAATCATTGTCCGCGATATGGCTGTTGAATCTTTCATTCAATTTCTTGTAATTTTATTGATTTTGTTTGAGTTTGCGAGAGACACAGCAATCGTATGTGAAGGATGCGTCTTAGAATCTATTATTTATCAAGTCTTTTATTATTTAAAGTGATTTAAAGTGATTTTTTTTTTAAATAAATTGATATCGAAAGCACAATATCCACGTAATAAGATTGATGTGTGTGTGTGTGTGTGTGTACGAAATCAATTGTTATATATAATAATATTACAAACATGTATATATAAAATTTTTCTTCGTCTCTCTCTCTATAAGATAAATATTATTACTAAAAACAACGCGGAATTCCTTGCGTTCCGACTCCTTTTTACCCTTCATCGCATTAAGCAAGAATTCCAATATATTAAACGCTACAATTATCTTGTTCCAATAAATTTTACGTCGACAGCGAATTGCATACGGTCAAGAGAAGCCACAAAATTCGAGAAAAATTGTTGGTATAATGTTCAGAATTTCAAATATTTCATTATATTATAAGGTCCACGAAAATCAGATCATCTTCGAAACAATATTGGATCTGGAAGATATTTACACAAGGGGTTTCCATGCTCGAAGATAGCAGACCTATCACATCGAAAGTAGACCGGAAAACTTATATTACTTTCGTCGCACAAACTCTCGCCGTGTGTAAAGTGAGAAATTCGCTTTTTTTTTTTAAGTTTTATTTTTGCACAGAACTATTAAAAAAATTTGTCGAACGCGAAAATATTGTGCGCGATCGTACGAGTTTTGTGAAAAACAATAAAAAAATATTTATCTTCTACTAACGTAATATATCTTTGCAAAAAATACATAGGAAATTTATTGTTTTCTTTTTCGATCTTTTCATATCGCGCGACATGAAAAAATCAAATTTTTTTATTAAAGAAAATTTCACGCAATTTTTATGTGTAAATCCTTTTAATGTTCAAACGCCTCCTCTTTTGAATTCGTATTGTTATTTCGATAGATGCGAAACAGCCACTATTAATAAATATTATAATACGATATCTGCGTAATTTGAACCTACCTTCCGAGTACATAAATATGCATTAAGAATTATCAACTTCGTGTTCTATCATGATATCGAAATGGAAATGAGCGTCTTGCCAGAGACAGTTCTTCAAAATATAATGTAAACTTTTAATTTTCAAGTATAAAATCGATCGTGACGTATAATGAACATGATGATTCCTCAAACATGTTTCTTCTTTTTTTTTTGTTTATAGAGATTTTATTTATATTGTATTATTTAATGAGAAATTTGTTGTAAACATTCAAAAAGTTAATCGCGATTACATACGGAAAATTCCTTCGGAAACTTTCCGTTGCTCCGTAATGTAATTTTGCAATGTAAGTTTTCTACATTTCTGATATTTATATACGTATATATATATATATATATATATTTGTATCTTTGAGGGAGTTGTAAAATACTCGTACGTTCCTGCGGATGCACGTGCACGGAAAACGCGTGCAAACCGAAGGCAAGACAGAGAGAACTGCAAGACCGTAAGATCAATATAGGGCTATAGGGGATGTTAGTTCGGTAACTGCCTTTGATTTCTCTTTCTCTCCCTTCGCCTTCTCCAGCTTCCGTCTTATGTAATTGCGTTATCGCGGTATCGGCGCACGGAATCAACGTCGCTTTATTGTCTGCGATCGACAGTAACGTTTAACTTCACTCACAAGGGCGGATATAAGTGCTAATAGTATGCTGAAAGGCAATCGCACGAAGCGAGTTTTAGCTTGAATTTCAATTGAGCGGAGATGTGTGAGAGAATTATCTTGAAATGTAAATAGATCGCTTGCTCCTTTAGTTCCGATTTATAAATTTCTAATTAGGTGAGCAATTGTACACGCTATACGCCTTGCCAAAAAAAAATTTTAAATTGATCATACGTAAATTCAATCTATGTAACTCAGTGACAATTATATATATATATATATATTTTTTTAGTTTAGTGTTTGAGAAACAAATGTATATTTGATATTTATATAAAATATACATTATTTATTTAATATTTATCTTATCAATGTATTTATTAAATTTTGTCCACCGTGATTGAATTTTTGTCCAAACTTAATGTTTTAATTTTTAATTACACGTAATTATATGTCTAAAACTTTTATCATTTTTGTGTACGCTTAAAACAGAGAAGCAATGACCGAAAGTTTATGCAAAACATTCAATTTTTCTATTCAAGGATAATTATAATAAATGCTTCGTACCGACACGTTTCCAGAAACATTGACGAAGTGCTGACGATCTTGCAGAGAGGCCGCTAAAGATAAGAACGATCTAGAGACTCGCTAATAAGGGTCACAAAATATCAAAGTTAGGTTGACTGACGCCATATTTTGTCCAAAGGCGCGAAATTTCGTTTCTAATCATTTTAAATAGAAGAGATAAGTTGTACATTGATTCAAAAAAAATAAAAGTTTTATTTATTTCTTGTGTATATATATATATATATATATATATATATGTTGTACTATTAAAATGTCATTTCTTTGGTCTCATATCTCTTTTATACGCAATCTTTGTATCTAAATATAATAAAATCTGTAAAAATCTTCATATTTAATTATAATCATAAATTAAAGATAAAATAAAATTAGATAAAATAAATTGTATGTTGCTTCTCGTGAAATAGATAAAATAACGTACAATTACAATCTACACTATAAACAATTTTTCTAATTGTGTTGTTATATATATATACATACACTAAATAAACATATATATGTTATATATATATGTTATATATATGTTCATTTAGTGTATATTTTTTCTCAACTTTACGTTTATTTCACTAAAAAAGATACTGTGTCATATATTTTTTGCAATGCAATTCATTTATATCTTTTTTTTTTTTTTTTTCGTATTATTCATTCTTCTTTTCGTTTGAAAGCTCTGATAACGGACTACTCTTCAAAAATTCATTCAACCATTCACTTGAAAGTTGACATCTTTTTTGAAGCGTTCGAATACTTGGCAAAGGCATATTTTGTTTTATTAATTCTTCATAACCACGTTCGCCACAAGCAGATTTCAGTCGTAACGCTTTCACAATTGTATCGTCAGACCACTGTCGTGGTTTTATTGATATCAAAGCGCAAATTTGATCATTTGTAAAGATTTGTTTCAGATGAGACATATATAGATTTTTGCTTTTTTCTTTTACTATTCTGTTATTTTCTCTTTTTAATTTTCTAAAACTTTCTCTCATATGTTTTAATTTCTGTCTTAACAATATAATTTTTTTTGTTAGTTTATTGCATAAACAAGTGCTTTTGCACTTTTGTGGTGACACTGACACTCGATTGTCTTTTTTTACTAATTGTTGTTGACTACAACTTGTTGATGATAAGTTTTGCGTCCCCTGTTTAAAGTAATCATATAAATGTTATATTACACATAAAAGATTTTAGTTTTATAAAAAAATCATACTTACTGTTACTGATTTCACATCTGACAACTGATTGATAGAATCTTTTTCTTTGATCATACTAATATTATCAGTATTGCTTATATTAGGATTAGGTTTTGATTTCTCAATTACTTTAGATTGTAATTGATAATTTGGTATATGGCTATTGTGACATTGGTGTATATTATTTTTAGATTTTCTTCTGAGAAATAAAACCAAATTGTCATTAAACTGACTTATTGCTATACTTGTATCAGCTTATATAAATTGAGCTGTTCTTTTTTTTTCTCCATACCTTTTCCTCTTTTCTTCATTTTCTTTTCTTAGATTCAAACCAAAAACTGTTGGCACTGCGTCATGTTTCAGTTTCCGACTACCATCAACTCTTGTTTTTTCCCACATTGATGGTTCAAAGTGGAGCTATACATAAAGATGTAAAGTAAACAAAAATATACATTATCTTATTTATAAAATCAATTGAGACTGGATACAAAAAATAACCTCGCAAAGATACGAATTATTCGACGGGATCCAATTTTCTCGCCCAACATTAGCTGCCCATTTGGCTCTTCGCTCTGGATCACGTGGAAAGACCCTCATACTGTAGCCCTTCTCTGACGTATTGTTGCAATTTGGTGCAGAACAAGAAGGCATCAGGTAATTTGTGCAATTAGTTGTGTATATATTCTGTAATAATAATTACAGCTGAAGAGATTCCTTTGGCTTATACAACCACAACACAACCATGAATGTTTAAGGATGCGTTCTGATATTCATTGGAAATCTATAGTGCACATGACGTGAACTAGAAATTTGCAGTACTGGCAGTAAATAAGAGAACTTTATACATTCCTACATTCGTATCAAAACAACTGACAATTGTTGATATAAATATTTATAGACCACATACACAATAAATATAGAATTCTAGTCCAAGAGTGCGTTCGCTTTTGACGCTTATGCGATTTAAACGTCAGCTCGTTCTTATTGCTCTTTAAACAAAAATTGACACTGACGCTCAAAGCGCGTGAGCGTTTAAAGCAAACGCACCTTCAGTATGTATGTATGTGTGTGTGTGTGTGTATGTGTATATGTATGTTTACGGTAAGCTTACCTACTCCGATAAAGTATGGCAACACCAATCAAGAGTCGGGACATTGTTTTTTATTAAAGAGCCATTACGTTAACTGACCAATCATGTCCTTTGTTTAATGTGAGCTGCGTTATGATTGGTCAGACACGCGTACACTTGTGTATTTCATTTATGACAAATTGTGATTGATGCTGCTGACAAACGTAAAG
>QVNW01004721.1:0-17271 GCA_014825475.1 Pseudomyrmex flavicornis
CGATTAGTCCAATATTCTAAGTGTCGTCGCGTAATGTGCGTCGATGTGTGCGCATTTGGATGAAAAAGCTTTGAAAAAAAAAAAAAAAGAAAAAAGCTGGATTCGAAAGAGGGCGAAATGAGGGCGCGCGCGCGCGCTCGATACGTGACGACGAACAATTGTGGCCACACATCTTGGAACAGATGCATCGATATCGCATGTCGGATCTAGATAGAATCTAGACACTCTCGGCACGTACCGTACTCGGCGCGGAAAAACGCGATACCGGAGTTGTGAAACTCTTCGGAGACGCACGAAAAAAACTACATAGCAAAGTAAATCGTCCTACTTTCGCGCGGAACGTGGTGGAGTTTTGTGGATAAGTCTCGCTGTGTGTGTATCCAGACTCGCGAGATTTTCTTATTAACGATCCGGTCATTTGACACAGTTTCCGCGCGAGTTTGGATAAAACGACGTCCGTCAAGTCGAGAGCGCGCAATTTAAAGTACTCCATTCAGAAATTAATCAGGTTAAAATCTCGTTTTGCGCGCGCCTTCGTTTTCCCCAGAGAAAAAGGGAGAGAGAGAGAGAGAGAAAAGCACGGAAGTAGTATCTTTTAATCAAACTTGCTGATTCGTTGGAAAAAAAAAAAAAAAAAAATATGACGGTCTGCGTAAATTTCCAACGCGAGTTTCACATTGTCTCTTCTTTCTGGGTCTCGGATTACGTGTCGCGCGCTCGCGGAGGACCGAAACTGATATGTTAAAAGGCGGGCGCAATAGGTGCACAGAAAACGCGGGATGACCGCGTGTCACACGCGGTGTGTGTACACAAGTTGCATATGAGTTACACGTCTCGCGGACTTCGTGCATGATCCTCTCCGCGACCCGGCCGGCGGCGGCGGGCGCCCAGATGGAACGCCGAAACACGACACTTCCTAACACAAACAGTTCCAGATGTGCCCGGGACACACGCGAGGCAGAAAACGTTGTATGCGAGATCTCACGCGTTAAGTGACGTTATACCGGAAAGTTATTTGATCAAACAATGGCGGTACCGAGAATAATTTCATAAATAGATCCTCCCAGAGGATGTTCTTCTTCTCTCGGCCTCTTTCTCTCTTGTTACTTTTTTTTTTTTTTATTTTTAATTATGTTATGTTGCATGTGTTATTCTTGGATGCGTGTGTGCTTGGTCGGTCTGTTCGACGTGTGGCGATTATATTTGTCTTCTTCTAAGATTTGGAATGAGGAAAGCGAAACGAGTGTCGATTTTGGATTGACTTTCGGGTGAAGTATTTATGTATGTAAAAAGTAACCATCTGTACGCGTCGGGAAACTTACCTGGAAATCGAAGAAGAACGCGAGTCGCGCCGCCACATACATCGAGAAATATGAACGTTCCCGAGGAACCGCCGTCTAGAAATCGAAAGAGAGAGATTTTCTCTCTCTCTCTCTCTCTGTATCGCGAGCCAATACGATACCCCAGAGACATTACACAGACGCACTTGGAGAAATTGCTAATCCCCTACATCACGACCCTCAATACTCCGTTACTCTTACGCCATTCGGTATACTCGGGACTACGTGTCAGGAATTTCTCTTACCACCCCTAAACGGCCATTCTCGCGCGATAGATGGGAGTAGTAGCTTATCTGCCGCAGTCTGTTCGAGTGAGCGGAGAGTGAGTTCGCTCGCAAGAAAGAAAAAAAAAGAAAAGCGAATTATTTTCTTTGAAAATATTATTCTTTGTTTTATCAACGCGTGAGACAAAAATGATCACAGACACAGTCAGGCAGCGACTCAAGTCAAGATGACTGACTAATTTATAATATCGGAGAAACAATACGAAAACTCATCTATTTTTCGATATAGTGCGATAAAAAAATAGCACTTATATTGCAAATTAATTTCTTCGAAAAATCCTCTTTAAACTCTTGTTTATTTACATAGCGCGCTTAAAGTCGCGTGTTGGCACAATAGTGGAACTGGGAGATCTCTGGTGGTTCGATATATTATAATTACGATGATTGAAAAACAAATTATTATATCGCAAGGTATTCACGGATTTCCTTGTTGTAATTCCGTGTTACGCATATCCGTCTCTCTTACACGCGCCTCTGAAATTACGATTTCACTCGACGTATATGGCTGCCAGCATTTCGAATGTCGTCGATGTTTGACGAGAAGCCTTGCGACGACGCTGCGGAACAGAACACACACACACACACACACACACCATTTCGTCTGATCCGTTCATCTTCCCTTAGCACATCTCAATATCAGTCGGATGCGCGTGTACGCGTTAATGCACCGCCTTTTGTGCGCTGATAACGGCGGCACGCACGTCACGCGCGCTCGTCAAAGTACACATGCGTGAACGGACGCACACACACACGCTTGCCCCGGGTAGTTGAAAGCACACGCAATAATCTCCTCCTCCTTGGCGCTCGGGAAGACGGAGGCGGAATAATAACAAGTGTTATTTCGTGCAGTTTCTGTCGGTGCGCGGCACGTATTTGATTTCTCGTATTATTATCCATCATCGGCGGCAAACGCTCTGATTAATCATAATTTCGGCGGGAATTTGTAAAATCGTTCCTAGCCAATCAATTCTCATCGAAAACGGTAGGAAGACTTTTTTATTGCAATAAAAAAATAGCACCTACAAATTAATTTCTTCTGGAAGAACCCAAATTGAAATTTTTTTTTATTTACACGCGCGCTTAAAGTCAAGAGTGTGTTGGCACAACGGCCAACGTACGAGATACACTGAGAAATCCCTGGTAGTTCGACTCGGTGACTCCGATACATTTGACAACACACATACGGATTTTTCACGCGCAACTGCGTTCCCATAAGCACTGGGCTGCCTTTCTTTCTTCGGCTATAGGAAGGGACCGAACGTGTGTGTCTCTCGCTCTCTTCTGGCTGCCTCGTGATGCGGCATGGTGTAACTCATCAGCGGTATGTACAAAGCTGCCAATAGACGTGCCGAGATAATACTCATATCCGAGAGGGGAGACGATCGCGGACACTTTTAAACCGCGCGTGTTTGAATAAGCGCGCTCCCCTAATTCCTTCGAGCACCGCGACGACGCTTGAGTGCCTGGAAATATGACAAACACATTTGCGTCGGAGCGACGTTCGAGAGAGCGGCAGATGTCCGTTCGAAGCGGTAGAAAAAAAAAAAAAGAAGGTTCTTCGGTATCCTGTGTCCTGATTAGTCAATTAGATTAAATAAACAGTCTCCCTCTCCGCATTCCATTCGTCCGGTGCATTTATGAAAACATTTGTTCGAATTGATAAATAAGTTCTGAAGAGTAAGAGAAACAAATAAAAGCGAATATAAGCGAGTTTGTGAGCCTAAAAAATAATAAATATATGCAAGCAAAATTTTTTTTTTTTTTTTTGTTATTCGCTAAACGAAAACAATATTTTGAGGAGCACATTTCACGTTCACGAAAATCAGAGATCTTGAAAATCCTTCGGTCTCCGACGAAGTTTCTTGCTGTTTTCGTAAACGAAGATGCGATATCTCGGTATTGTTAGCGAGTGAGAAAAAGGGATCCCGCGGTAACTCGAAGCGAGTAGGTATATGAGTCAGAGAGAGAGAGAGAGAGAGAGAGAGAGGCAGTCGGGTTTTTCGGCGGAATCAGCATCGATCGTATCGCCGTGTATCGACTCTCGGGCTCGGAGAGCGATGCAAAACTTCCTAAATGAATTATTGAAAACGGTCGGGAACCATATCTTTTTTTCCCTTCGCGTTATTTATTGCTTGTCACTGCGATCTGAGGCGCGGCATCACGCGCCGGCGAAACTTTTCTTTCTCCGCCGATTGAATTGCAGATAATGCGCCGCGCTTCATTTAATTAGACGAACTCCGCGCGAACGTTTTTTTTTTTTTTTCTGTATACGACCGAACTGTGTATATAAATTCGAACTTGTGTAGGACACAAAAATTTCGCGCGCCAAACAAAGTGGAAAAGATGATGCAAACAACATTTGTTCGAAAGTGTTGTCTTACGTGAAAAAAAAAAAAAAAAGAAAAGAAATCACGTTTGTTGACAAAATTCGTTCTAATGAATTCGTTGCAGATAAGAAAAGGTCCGATAAATTTCGGGTCGTGTAACACGAGAGGAACTATCGATTACACCCGACTTGAAATCCATTCCGGATGATTGATTATGAACGGGCCTAATCTCGGGGAACGCAAAAATACTTATCGCTCGAAAACCAATGGGAGGAGATCCGTTTTAAATGATCTGTGTGATCGTGTAGAGAGAAGACGAGGGCTCGTCGTCTCCCGAGCGGAGACAGAAGGTAATGACAGGTTCGGGATTCGTTTGAGAGGCCGCGTATACACATGATCGCTCGTGTCACCGTATGACAGACGGTCGATCCAGATCATCGGGGAAAACGCATTACAGACGCGAGGCTTCCTCAGTTCATAGAGAAGCGGGAGGGGGAATCGAGATAAGTGTGTCTTTTTTTTTGAGAGAGAGCTCCATTAATCAAGCAGGACTCCAGCTGAGCCATCGGGATCGAAGCCGCGCGTGACAAGTTTTGAAGCAATTAGACACCCTTCGAAATTCCTAACCGTGGAGTCATCGGTGTGTGTCCACCACCCGTCCTCTCTCACCCTCTCGGGGTCTTCAATCGGGATTTGCTCCTCGGGAATCGTTCGTTCTGGCAATCTAACTGCTCTCAGACTCGATAAAAGAAACGGACCGAACCCTTTCCGATAGCAACACTCCGCTTCGAACGATATTACGTCGATCCAGCCGAAGAAACTCTTTGAGGTTTTTCGGATAGCAATCAGACTCGTAATCGAATCTTTTCAAGACGCGAACATCAGCGTAATCCATCAGGATTGTTTTTTGTTTTGCTTTGTTTTTTTTTTTTTTCTAGAAAATAATTGCATCTTCCCGCCGCGGCTCTTATTTCCCACCTCGAAAATACGTCGGAATCTGCATTTTTATGCGACAATTTTTTTAAGTATCAAAGAGAGAGAGAGAGAAAGCGAAATATTGTCTTTTATACTGTAAGCAAACTCCTGAATAAATCATCATTTACAAAAATCTAACATTTAACTTTCTCTAGAAAATATAGAATACTTTTAGTTTTAAAACTTTGATAGTTGCAAACTAATAAAAACTGATACCGTCGGCAATAAAGGATTAGGCAATGTCATTACTTGATTCTCCTCTCATTGTGCCGTCGTCAGACGTTTAACTCGCGCCATATAAGGATATTGCGAGCTGTCCGCCGAGGACCATCACGACGGAAGACGGAAAAGAGGAAGAATACGGTCAATAAGAGAGCCCGTGCGTGCTGATACGAGCATATTTCGTCGAGAGGGTAAAGTCTGCGGTCAAAGAAGGATCCAATAATCGGCCGTAGGCCACTCTCTTGCCGCCCAGTTAACCGTCGTATAGGAGACAAGGACGAAAAATTCCCAAAAGAAACTAAGAGAGAGAGAGAGAGAGAGAAAGGGAAAGAGAGAGAAACAGACGTATCCGAGGGTGAGATCGAATGGAGCAAACACACAAAGATGTTAGCGTGGACTGCTCGACTTTTTAAACAGCGGACTTATTGACGTTCGATGCGAGGCGGTATTTTTACAACTTTCTTATTTGTCTTCGATTTCTCGTATCATTTATATGCTTCCAAAGAAAAAAAAAAGAAATAACTAGTTTATTTTTACGCGTCTTTATTGAATAAATGACAAAATGGATTATTCTGTCCGATATACAGGAGAAAATAAAATAGAAGGAACAAAAAAGATTGATTGATTGTTCCTGAAACGTAAAAATAAAAAAAAATACATATTTTTTTCCCTCGAATATAAGTATTAAAAATATGTTTATTTTTATTAAACTTACGTTTCGTCTACCGCGTTCATCTCAATCGTCAATTAGTTTATATAGCTTTTTAATGCTCAACGTTAGACTCGCAAAGTTTTTACGACGGCTGTCCGCTTCGATTAGCTCGGCGAACGTTATTTCAACGGTTTTTCTTTACGCTCGATGAAATATCCCGGAGTCGTAGAAAACGATTCGCAGTCGCCCAAACGGCTCGAAACGGCTCGCGACGGCAGTGCGAAGTAATTCTGACTTTCGTGCTTTTCCGAGCTTAAACTTCGGAGTAATACCTCGGAGTTATATCGGGCACGCCTCCAAAGTTCCGCGTCGTTTAACGATAAGTACTTATCAGAACTGATAAAAAATATGGACCGAGTTTACAACAAAAGCGTGTACCTAAGAAGGGGCGGAATATAATTGGAGCTATTCTCTCTCTCTCTCTCTTTCTCGTGTGTTCTACGCGAACGTCCAAGTTTCATTTATTAAAGCCAAAACTTTCGAGTCGCGCGCAATCACAATTTTTTACAGATTCACATTAAAAAAAAAAAAAGAAAAAAAAGAATCATTCCTTTTCTCATCTCGAAATTAGAGTAATTTAGTTTTTAGTCGTTTTTTCTTATCCCTTTTGCTCTCGCTCTCGCCTTTTTTTTTTTTTTTTACATATGTAGTCACATTTCTCGAAACGTGTGTGTTACACAAGCGGGAGAAGTGCTTGTCATCGAACACAATTAAATCGATATCCATACATATCCGATTCGACTAACGACTTTCGTGAAACGGAGATCCTTCTTCCTCCTCCGTGAAGTGGCTCCGTTCGACGCACAACCTTACACCCTCGACTCGACTTTTCGCCGTGTGATCCGAGCATCTTCCCGACATGTGCGAAGGAGGAGCAGGTTGCCGCCGCTCCTCATTCACCGAATCATCCGTAGCGATCTCTGGACGGAGTCGAAGAGCGAGTGGGGCCGAGAAAAGAATGAACAGACACGGGGGGGGGGAGGGAGCAGGTAAGAAGAGAGATCGCGGGAGCGATCGGCGAAGCGTTCTTAAAAGCCTCTTAAACCTGTCGCTGCCAAGCAAAACCGCCCATATTTATCGACATAGTATCGAGACGGTCCGCAGAAGGTCTTGCAGCTGGCCGTTCGCAAAATCGAACGCCCGATACTACGACCTTCGTCTTATTCGTAAAACGATCGCGCGTCCTTCGCTATTTCCTTTGCACAACTTCCTTGCCTTGCCGACTAAGATAAACGATCTCGCAACACCGGGAACCGAATGTGTCTCAAAAGTGGTTCACGAAAGTTACGAGATTCTTAACGACATTCGTCTCCTTGCCGAAGTGTACAATATAATCGGTAATTTGTTACCGAAGTCTTCTTCTAAAAAAAAAGAGTGACGTGTGTTTCCTGGACGCGGAAAAGTCGTTTGTCATATCGCGCGCGCGCAATCTACTGTTTCAGAGAAAAGAAAAATATTTCTCTCTCTCTCTCTCTCTCTCAAAAAAAAAGCGGCAGATTCGAGTTAAAAATTCCATGAAATTTTTCTCCCCAAACGGTTGCAATATGTTGCGCACAACGGACTGTTTTTTTTTTTTTTTTTTTTTTTTTTTTTTCTACAACTCGCGCGCAATGTGTTTCTCGCTCGTCTTTGCAAACCAACTCCTCTCTCTCTCTTTCCCCCTCCTCTCTCTCAATTCCCACGTCAATCATTAATCAATCTACAACACGTGTGCCTGCTTTAATTTACGCAACATTCTCGATCTACCTTCTCCTCGTTGTTGCAAGGCTGCCGCCGCTTGCATCAGTGTCATGCGTCGCGACAGGTGGCGATCGTGGCGACTGTTTTTCGTCGAACCGTGGCAAGAACGGCACACTGTTGCCCTGCCTAAACATTGCGCGCGGGGCATCCCGCGGCGTTCCCTTCTCCCGTCGCGCTCAAAACCCCTTTTCGCGAACGGATCGAAGAAGGAGGAAAGCGTAACGCGAGACGACGAACGGGGGCCTTTGCTTGTGATGGTGACAGCAGCGCCATGCTGACAAATGCCGCGTAATAGGCCCGATTGTTCGCCGTCGGGCCAATTTGAGTGGCAGCCCGGTAATTTCGTTGCCCCGGAGAAGCCCCACCGGAAAAGGCGATCCCGGGCGTATCCTTTCTCTCCTTGCACACGAGTCGACGCGAGCAGCACACTGCGCGCACAGTGACAGATTAAAGGGGTTACACGCCGTTAGTGCGTGCGCGCGCGCGCGTGCGTTTCTTTTTATTTTTTTAGCCACGGACCCGCCATTCATCGCGAGAGCGACGCAATGGTCCCTGGGTAGCCGTATGTCGTTCAACAGGGACTTACGCGAGGGGTGAGGAAGACAAGGAGGAAAACAGAGACACATAGAAGCAACACACAGAGATTCGGGGCACGAACAAGTTTTTCGGAACGGTATCGGACTCGGGGGAAGCCCCGGAGAAAACCCGGTAGTCCGAGACTCGGTACAGTCGTATTTATGGTTTGTACATCGAGTCGGGACCCCTCTCCTTCTTCTTTCTCTCGTCGCCTGCGTACGACGAACGATCGTTTCGGGTTCACCGGATCCCCCTTTCGGCGTCGTCGCATTAGATAATCACAGGCGGCGACGGGAGGGGGCCGCGCGCCACGGACTTGAAAGGCCCCGACATCCATCATCCATGGGAGAGGGAACGTTGTCCCCCCCTCCCCTTGCGCGTCCACCAGAACCTGCGCTCCGCTTCACTTCTTCGCTTACCGTACCGTGTATCAACATTACGGCTTTGTATTTGCGCGCGTACAATTAGTTCTGTAACATCAGTATGTGAATAATCTGATTTTAGGAGATTTAACACGGATAATATCCTTGAAATGCGCAGATTTGAACAATTGAAAAACATTTCAGATCTCTGCCGTCGTCGTAAGAAAATTCTTTTCTTCAGAGAAAATATGTTTCAAAAACAAATTGAGAGCAACGTTTTCTCTAAAAGTCACACTCGAAGTTTTTTAATGCAATTTACGCGTAATTTGTTGTTCTACTAGTTTTAACGTCGACTCAGTCATCGCTTCGATTACCCTTCTGTAAAGTCGGCATACCGCCCCTCTTGCTCCCCCACTTTCCTCTCCCTTTTCCCTTGCTCGCCCTTAGCTTGGCTGTGTGTACACGCCGGGGTAAACACAATGTCAACGAGCACATTAATGTTGTATCCCTCTACTCGGCGTCGGCGCTGCACAGAGTTCTTTCATGTCGCTCAATCGACCGCTCGCCGCTCGAACGTCGAATGGTTCGCGAAAATCGTAGTAACAGTCGGCCTAATGGAGATTGGATTGCGGATAAGGCGGTTCTTCTTTTTCCCCGGCCGCCGCGGGGGGCTTTCGCCATAGCCCCGTCAGTCTTTCGTCGATTGACGAAAACCTTCGATAGATTGACGATTTTGTCCTCGAAAAATCCAAGTTGGATATCATCTGCTGGAGAAAAGTTTGCTGCGCTTCGCTCGCGACTTTTGTGTGTGTGCGACCGATAACTCTCGTTATATTACGCGAGAATTCCATTCGTCGAATCGCACGCACATCGTGCGTCTGTGTATATTTAAAGAGTCGCGAAGGTAAATGTGTGTGTGTATGTGTGCGAGTGCAATATCAGCGCCGATATATCGCGCGGAAGAAGGGGAGAAGATTGAACAAGCCGGCATGTAAAGTTTCGAAGTTATCTTTGCTCGCGGTACACTTCATCCTTATTGATGCATTCTCCGCATATTGAATGCGGGATCGATAGAAAAAGCTTACTGTTCTATGCGCGTGTTACAACGTGATTTCCGCGCGCGCGCGCGCGAAGAGAACGAAGCGAGTTTTCAATCTAACGCCAATTACAGTTTGAATAAAAAAAAAAAAAAAAAAAAAAAAAAACGCGCTCTTTATGTGCGAGCAAAATTGAATTATTTCTTTCTCTCGGGGGCGACTCTCCGCGCTTTATTTCGTATCATCCATCATGTTCCTGCATTTATGTATAGTCGCAAGTAGGGCAATCTCGACGACCCCCCCGCCGCCGCAGCCGCCGTAATAGATATGTAAATCCGAAATTTAATTGCGTCCTTGAATAATAAGTAATTTAGTCATGCGCATTAAAATACCGCGTAAAGACGAAGGAGAACTTTTCATAATGGGAAACGTCTCTTCTCTCCATTGGAGCGATGATACGTTGGAACCTCTTTGCTTCCTCTCTCGAGCGCGCGTCAAGTGGCGCTAACAGGAGAGAACGTAGCTTCGCGAACTGTGACTCAACTTTGATTGCATATCTTATGCACTGATATAAATATCGTTTCCTTGAAACTACTTCAAGTACGCCATTTATATAAAGCGCGAATCTTTCAAGTAGGTCAAGTTATTTTTATCATTTATACGTTGCGAGTATCGCTGCGAAACGACACGACAATCGATTCAAAATTCAGAACTCGTCGCAACTTTAGGCGAAAACAAAAAAAGAAAGAAAAACAAAACATTGAACAAAAGTGTTGAAATATTAAATATTTTTGTCATACACGTTGTGGATTTTTTACAAAAATTATGAGAACCACTGCGCGTCGCGAGTTACACACGAATGTGCGGCGCATCCGCTTTTCTCGCGCCTGCAGATGACATAATATAAAAAAAAAAAAAAAAAAGACACATGGCTCACGTGCGGAATTGGGAGAAAAGGAGGGAAACTCGAATATCGATACTTCTCTCTGTCCATCTCGACGGAGTCTCGCACGTTTCGCTTTTTCGTGCGTGCCTACGCATCCGATACGTCGCACAAAATGTGGAACATGCCGCCACTTACGCCAGCCGACCACAATGTAAGCCGGGAATATGATGCGGGAACAATGATGCGAACCGTTTCCTAAAGATCGTCGACTACATTTAGTCGACGAAACTAAATTGAATTACATTGTCGCGTGTGGGGTGCGCGAGGGGTGCGCTTTCTCATGCCCGATCGAAAGAGCTTCAAAGTGCGCTACACAGTCTCTCAAATTTTTTTCACACAAATATTACATATAACAAATAAAATCGCGGGTGAATAAAAATTGTGAAGAGATATATACAACCATCGAATAATAATTGCACGTCAATTGTACGCGGCAATTATTAGGCATTCGATTCTCGTATCGTTGCAATTCACTTTTTGAGATCAAGAATCGGCCGACGACGAGCGGATTTTCAAACGGAATACCACCGGGACTGCTTCCCTCCTTCCCTTTCAATTCGCGCGGCGGCAAAGAGGACGACGTGAATCTCGGCGTGGGAGGGAGTAGTATTAGCATAATTCGACCGAGAAACGCAGACCAGATTTCTTCCTGAAGGAGGCCCCGGTGTCAGATGGCGAGCCTATGAAGAAGCCGGCACTCGAAGGCACTCTTTTCCCTTCTCTCTCTCTCTCTCTCTTTCTCTCTCCCCGCAGAGTCTGGCGAGATTAGCATCGGCGACTGCAAATGCCAGAAAATAAGCGGCTCCTCCCGCACACTTCCGCCCGCGACCGCCGAAAATTTATTCCAATCCTTTGTTCGGGGGCGCTCGTTACTTATCATTAGTACGACGTGCGCTCGCGGGCGCTTGTCAGATCGGGAGCAGATCGAGGACTGCCCTCCTTTCGTCCTCTCGCCTCCTTCCGCCTTGGGTGGTTTTCTTCTCTCGAGATTCGTCGTAAAGTAACGATTTTATGCTAAATCACATCTCCGGGTAAGAGCTATTTCCAATACCTTCTTTTTTTTTTTTTTTATTCGAAAAGAACGAACTGACGCAGTTCTAATTTCGCATATCGTCTTTTGGATCTCTCATGGTGTAAAATTATCTCGTAATTTGCACGAGACGTTTTGAATAATTGCGTCACACGCAGCGCGTCAACAGAAATACACCAATCGCGACAAATCGCACAGAATATGCACACGTTATTTTAATGCCTCGCTTGCGCGTCAATCATCTCGAAAGAAAGGTGAAGAGATAATTCGATCTTCGCTAGCTCCAAAAACGGACGCTGCAAACTTTGATATTTTAAGAAGTTCAGACAACGTCTCTTTTTACATAGACGTACGAAATGTATTTTAAAACGTCAGAGATTAATTTAGCAACACACAGCTCGGATATTTCTGTGCGATCTCTTCGTTGGGATATTATGACGTTTTCTATGTAGAAAAAAAAAAAAAAAAAGCGTTACGAGATCTGCACTTTGGTGAAGTTTTTAATAACCGAGTCAAAAAAAACAATCAGCGCGTTCTAAAACCGAATCGTTGACGCACGCGAATCTTTCAGTTCCGTATATTTGCACTTTTATTTGTGAAGGCGAACGGCCGGGAAAAGTGTTATCGATTGTTTCGCCGCGGCGAGATACTTTTATACTCACATATACGACGTGTGTTTGCTAATAAACTGGAGGAATTCATTAACGTCTCAAACCGCGGCGTCGCTAAACGAAGTGTGTTTTTAGGTAAAATAAACATAGACCGCGCGACGCGATATATTGAAAGATTAAATTTATACTGTCAATCGCTTCATATTATATATGTTCGTTGTCCCGACAAATAGAAGCGAATCGCGTGCAATTCAGCATGCCGAGACGGCGTAATCAGGACTCCGCAGTCGCGTTTAACCAGTCAGCCAATTTACACGGTTCTGCTTTACTCCGAGATGAGAGAGTCCGAAGTTGGCGCGTTATCATCGATCGCGACGCGATTTCAACAATCGGATATGCACTCCCGCCTCTCTCTGTCTCTCTTGCGAGCGTACCAAGGTGCCCGCAGGAAACCTTAGCAAGAAGTTCTCCTCCATTTCCCTACCCACCGAGGATATACCCCCCACGAGTCTCGTGGACACGGAGGGATGGCCGGAACTCAGCCCGAAGGGTCTCTTGCGAGTAAGGGCTATGTGGCACGAGGGAGAGCCAGCCGTGAGATACGGCCGAACC
The DNA here is from genome assembly GCA_014825475.1 of Pseudomyrmex flavicornis. NCBI lineage: Eukaryota > Metazoa > Arthropoda > Insecta > Hymenoptera > Formicidae > Pseudomyrmex > Pseudomyrmex flavicornis. The sequence goes on from QVNW01004721.1 coordinate 12,775, forward strand.
TATTCGATAAGATCTTCAGTCTGTCGTAAGAACAGGAAGTGCATTAAGGAAGCGGGTATTCCCACTGTGACTGCTAACTCGACACTGTATTACCCCCTCTCCCCCCCCTCCGGTTAAAGTGTAGTGGTCGCAGATATCGCAAGCAGATTACACACGACTGCGGAAAATTTTCCCTCCCGCAGGAAGTCGGAGGAGTATTTTTCGCGATCTCGAAATCAGAATTTAATCTTGAGACGACGTTTGATTAGCGGAGCGATGTAGCGAGAAAGAGAGGGATCTCTGGATAGTTTAACCTTTAAAGGACGGGAAAATTTTGGTTCAAATCGACCTTTTAATTTACCTGAAATGTATGTATAATTTTATCGGCCGTCAATAATGTCCGCTGATTCTTTTGACAAAGCGAATAACTCGCTAAAATACGAACGGATCGTAACGATCCGTTCCCTTGTCGCGTGCGGACAGAAATATTAGTTGATAAACGAATGCGGTGTTTAAGAAATTTCAACATATCGGTCTCTCCGAGATGGGGAAGGAGGGAGATTAACTTGATAAATCGATTTGCACCGTTCAATACACATTCCGGCAATTTTGCCTATCAAACTGAACATTCTTTTTAATCCATGATTCAACACCGGAGCAAAGAGGTTCGCAAACATTCACAGCCGCCGCCGCCGCCGCCGCCGCGCGCGCGCGCGTATACGTATCGAATCGCGTCCCGTTGCAAATTCACATAGGAAAAAGGGTTTTCCGGCGGATTGAAAGCCCGCGGGCACAAATCCAGAAGTACAAAACTCCGCGCGGAATCGAAACACTCCGTATGGGTTGACACATTTCTCTCTCTCTCTCTCTCTCTCTCTCTCTCTCCGCGCGCGGCGGATTCACGAGAAAAGCGGAGGTAGAGGGGAGGGAAGGGAAGTGAAGATCGAAATCCCGAAATCCCGAATTCGATTTTCGGGCACGCGGCTGAATGGAAGTCCCGAGTCCTCTCGGAGCGAGAATGGAGAGGGCCTCGGTGCGAGTCGCTCGGTCCGAGATTGGAAAAACGTCTGGGATTACGTCAAAAAAAAAAAAAAAAGAAAAAAAGAAAAAAAAGGGCTAAGGCGGATTGCGTATCGGGCAGATGGCAGGCGCGCGGCTCTCACTCGCAAAGCCAACTACATTCTGTGCGCACGGGAGTACCTTACGCGCTTGCATTCCTCCTTCTCGTTTCTCTCCGCCTTCTTCTCTGTCCCGTGTGAACACGTATGGCGGATGAGCCGCATGATGATCAGCTCACCGGTGACTGGTGATAGTGTAGGTAGTAACTGTTGCACGTCAACGAAGAGAGAAGAGAGATACGGGGGATACGGATAGGAGCCACCGAACGAGCAGGTCGACCGCGCCACTCGGATTTCGAAAAGGGTGGGACACCCTTTCATCCCGTACGGTCAATAGTTCTTTTCGGCCTTGCCTCTTTCTTTCGCCTCTTCCTGCTCGTTTTCTTTTCCTTCTCTTCCTCCTCCTCCTCCTCCTCCTCCTCCTCTTCTCGCTCCGATGCTTCGCACATGCGCCTCTTCTCCCCATTTCATGCGGAATGGCGCGTCGGTCCCAACAACGTTTCGTGGGACGAAGAGAAGAACTCTTCCTCTCTGTGCTTCCAAAAGGATGAGAGGAAAGATCGGATCTCTGCCTCGCGTGTGTGTGCAACATTTTTTTTCGCGTTACACGAGATGACGGTCCTTTGTTGCGTTGCGAAGTTCGAAACGTTCCTCCCTCTCCTTTCCCGGACTCGGATAGCACACGAAAGCGGATTGTAATGGAAATAAAACTAATGCATTTTTAAACGTTTCACTTCTGCCGCGCGATCCGCAGGAGCGGAAACTCCCGATAATTCTTTGTTGTCGGTTTTTTAAGGTGCTTAACGGGATGCTTAAACATCAGGCTACAACTTGCCGCTTGTTCTCGATGTTAAAATGATGATATTTTCGCAAGTATATATCTATATATCGTATACGATTTCTTTCTCTCTCTCTCTCTCTCTCTCTCTCTCTCTTTTTCTCTCTTTCTCCTCGCGTTTCAATCTCGCTTAATTCACGATATCCGGTCATGCAGAAATTCTCGATTCGAGGATCATTATTTATAACTTCGCCAGGCGCGCTCCGCGTGTTTTCTCCTTTCACGCGGAAATCGATGAAAGCATCCACGCATCAATTTATAAATTTCTTATACGTGTCACATCTTGAACAAAATACGTCCTCGCTGCCTATGATACATCCCGTGGGGAAAACAGATTTCGTTGAACAGGTCCAACGTGACTCTGCAAGTAGCCGCTGTAAAGGATCCAGCGGACTCTGACGGACAAGGTAATCTCTCTTCGGATTCATCCTCTCTCTCTCTCTCTCTCGAGCCAGATGTTCGAACCGAACGCGCGGTTGGACGGTCTGTGCACTGCATTTACGCTTTTAACATTACCATATTATCTGTTATTATATTCCACAGAGTTCCAAATATTTTAACAGACAGTATCAACAAGCTGTGAATTACAACGAGTTCCCTCTCTCATATTTTATTTGCGATACAATTCGAGGGAAAAATAATGTAAATGTTAAAAATTAATTTAAATTCTTTTTGACAAATAAAAATAAATTTTTTATCAAATAAATCAACTTAAATTTATTACACATCAATTAAGAGAGAGAGAGAGAGAGAGAGAGAGAGATAAAAGCAGTCGCCGAATCGTTAGCGTGAATATTGACAAAATCGCGAACAAAGTTTCTAACCGATACTAATTTTATGTCGAACACGGGAAGGGAACCAGAGCGCTATCCCATCCATAAAATTTGTGCGCGTTTCGTGGAAGTTCTCTACTCGTTCCAAAAGGAAGTTGCAACTTATTTTGTTTCTTTGTGAAACGCGCGCGAGCGCGACAAACGCATGTTTAACCAAAACTAACAACAATGAAGCTACGGACGCGCGAAGTTCCGCGATGGTCGGTGCGGTCGGTGCATCTCGTCGTGACTCAGTGACGTCCGCGAAGTGCATCAACGTGGTTCGCGGGCGGGATGTGGAAAGTTTATAAAGAAATAAAGAGAGCGGGGGAGACTTTTCGAAAAAGATTATGTGCGAGAAGAAACTACCTACATTTTCATATTCGAATGAATGATTGGAAATGCCGTTATTACGGAACTTTCAACGTCGGACGATATAACAGAGTCAGTAACTTCTGGTCGATTGGAAAGTCTCGCTTTATGAGAAACGCAATGTTCCCGCGCGCGCGGTCGAACAAAATAATATTACATTTGCGCGCCGCTTTATTTGCAAAATATTTTAATATCGGATATTTTTTTTTTTTTTCGGAATTCGTGCGAAAATCATTCACGCGATTGGTCTCCGACGATACCCATCTATTATTCACCGTTATTTCTGATTCGCATCGATTTTTCAGATCTCATTTCGCACGAGAGTTTTCACGTCTAACGTTTTGAATGCAAATGATGGATGATGGCGTCGAGGCCGCATTATCGAGTCGAAAAATAACGCGAGATGCGCATCGCGCACCTGACGTGTAAAGACCGACGTACGTACGGCGTTACGTACTAGTTACGTGTACGCGGCTCCGTCCGTAAAGTGCCTGTTCCTTACACGGAACCGACGTTGGTATGCGTGTTTGTATCCGCGCGATGCACGCGACGAGAGGAGAAAATTTTCGTGGCAGCCGGAGAGCGCGCGCGGTCGTGACCAAGAGCGACGTGCGTCGGAAATGGAGAAGTGGCGGAGAGTCATCGCCATGAGCGCCGTAATTTACGAAGCCATCATCCTCGTATGCAAATGCCGCGACCGTGAGGGATGTCCTTTCTCCTCTCCCTTTCTTTGCGTTTTAACCTCCCTGCGCGCGGGGGTTTCCTCACTCGTTCGAAAAGAGGAGTGAAAGGGAGGAGGGGACACTTCATCGCGCACACACGAGGAGACCTCCCGCGCGGCTCTCCGACGCGCGCGCACTTTTATTGGCTTACCTCACTATTTTACAGCCGATAGTGGATTAAAGGGGATTAAGCGCAGTCGTCCGTTTGCCCCCTTACTATAGAGACATAAAGTCCGTAAGATACGAGGATTACCTTTTTTTTCTAACTATCGGCTCTTCGAGCGTTGCCGCGCGCGTGTGTGTGTGTGTGTGTGCGCGTGTGTGAAACGACGATATAAAAAGTCGATTTACGCTGAACGGGGCCCGCACACCGCCCGCGAGTGTCCGATCTCGCTTTCATCCTCGTCCACCTTGAGAGTTGAACGGCGACCTGCGTCGCCGAAGAGTGTCGAGTTACTCGAGCGTGCACCGTCGTGATATAAGCGGGCGCATTTTTTCGAGACGAAGAAATGGGCATTGCAATATCGAGAACGAAAACAACAAGCAGAGTTAAATTGCGTCGATATATTTGTTTCTCGACGCAATGTCTCTTCTCAAATCGCAACTAATAAATATTTTATTTCAAGGGTATACAACATTTTTATATACAAAGATAT
>QVNW01004722.1:0-10402 GCA_014825475.1 Pseudomyrmex flavicornis
GGTCGGTGTTTCCTTTGTCGAAGTCGGGTAACGTCGTAGTTCAAAACACTGTTTGAATTAAGACGTTGATAATCGAGAACAATTTTACAATCTGTTGCCAATCTGCTGGCATATTGCGCGCATTTTGCTTATTAGGGTATTACATAAGATCCTAACTAATATTGCAAAATAAAAGTATCAAATTACGAAATCACATTTTAAATTTGATCACATTTTACTTTTCCACTAATTGTAATTCTTAAATAATATTTGGGTTTTTTAATAAAAAATCAAAAAATTCTTTACATGTTAATTAAAAGTGTATTAGTGTATTTTACATTTCTTATGGCATTGTTTTTACCAATAATTGTTTTTTCAGGAGTTCATATTTGGTTGATTAAAGAAAAAACTTGGTTGACGCAAATATTTGTCCCTGGAAGACAAACCAAATTTCACGAGTACTTTCAAATTCTTTATATCAATATGCTACTGATTAAAATATTGAAATATTTCCGGTCATCGTTGATCAACTTCTTTATTGTTACCATACAAATCTTTTATTTTTTTTAATCAGAAACATACATACATAGATAGATAGATAGATAGATAAGTTTATTGATTCCCCTCAGGATTGCAATTTTTACAATCAAATAATCAAATAATCTTACAAATAATCTTACAAGCTAACGTACAACTACGCCTTATGCTAACTTATATCTATCTTAAACCTAACCTAACCTAACTTAATCTAATCTATTTTCTTAATTTGCTACACACACACATACGCCTTATACCTATCTCTTCCAATTCGCCGCAATTCTACATTCGCATTTTTCTTTTCCTTTTTTCTACATTTTTTATTTTACTCAACTACTTCTACCTACGTAAGCTCGCATAAAGAAGATCTCCGTTTCCACACTCTTTTTGCCCTTTCATACTTCTTTCTCTTTTCTTTCTCTCTTACACATATACACATACTCTTTCTCACTCATTTATCTTCTCTTTTTGTCTCTTTTATTCTTTACCCACCAATTCGTTCTGTCCGTCTCTCTCTCTCTTTCTCTCTCTCTCTTTCACTCATTCCTCCAATCATATCTTCTCTCCTTTTCATTCACTTCTTTACTCTTTCTTTTCTCTCTACGTCTGTATTTTCTCCAACCTTAGTACACTTTTCTCCTTATCCCATCTTCACTATTTCCCGTCTATCTGTATTCTTCCGTATTTTATCCAAATCCTCGATCCCAGTTTTTCTCCTAATCTCTATTGCATTTTTCTTTCTTTCCACATCAAGTCCATTATTCTCTCTGTTCTTCCCTTTAACCTCTTTTTTCTCCATTTTCTGATCTATATCTAACTCTACTACCACTATACATTCCTCTTCTTCTTTACTCGCTCCTATCCTCTTTACCTTTTCTATTCCTACTTGCGCTCCTATTTCTTCTAATATTTTTTTCACTCCCTCCCTCTCTTCTTCATTCTTTGACTTCAACCCCCTTTACTAATATATTTTTCTTTCTCTCCTCTCTTTCTTTTATTTCCGCCTTTCTCTCTAATATTTCAATTCTCTTCTCCACTCTTGTCTCTACTACCATCTTTTTCTTATTCTTTTCATTTACTTCCTTTTCCCCTTCTACGCTTTTCTCTATGTCTTTTACTTTTTCCCAATAGCTTCTTTCCAATACTTCTATTTTACTCTTCAAAATCTTTTTCTCCTTCACCCACTCTTTCTCCTTCTTACTTAGCTCTTTTTTTATTCTTTCTAATTCCTCTTTTACTCTCTCTTCCCTCTCAATCATTTCTCTCTGGATTCTCTCTATTTCCCTTTCAAATTGCGCTCTTATCTCCTTCAATTCTATTATCTCTTCTTTCTTTTTTACTTTCTCTTCATGTTTTCCTTGTCCTCTATCTTCTCTCTCTCTCTCTCTTCTCTCTTAAATTTTTCTTTTTTCTATCCTTTTCATCTCTCTCTATCCTCTCTATCCTCTCGTTCTTCCTTTAACCAATCTCCTCCTTGATCTTTTTAATCTCTTTCCAATCTTTTGTCCTTACTTTTTCCAGCCATCTATCCATAAATTCTCTCTCACTATCCGTCACTCTTGGATCATCCTTCTTTATCGGTGATCTATCTACTCAATTTATTGCTCTTTTTAAACACCCATTCCTCCTTTTGCTCTTCCTTGCTCGTATCCTCCTTATTCTCGCTTCCTCTCTTTCTTTTCAGATACCAATCCCTCATTGCATCCTTTCCTCACTCCCAGTCGCTTTCAGACACGGCTCTCCCGTACTATCCATTCTACTTCTTGCTTTTGCTCCTCTCTTATCTTTTTTTCTCCAACTCCATTTCTAAGCTGTCAAAATTCGCGCCTCTACACTTGAGCTTTCTTTATCTGTCACTATCCGTGCTCTCTACCTGTTTTGACTCTACCGTGATAGCTACCTGTCTGTGTTTTTGCTGTCATGTTGCCGAACATGTTTTCAATAAATTTAGAACAAGGTGAGTCAGGCATTTGTCGTTGGTTTGACATAACACGTATTGCCGACAACTTACCGTGCATTTGCTGTCAACAGACATCGGTGTCTTGTTTTGTTACCGTCTTGTTGCTTTTATGTTGACGAAAACGAATGACAAAGCAAAGAGTTTTCCATGAATGGAAGTCATTTTGTTGACAACGTAAGCAATAGTTGCTCTCCGTTTGCTCTGAATCTGCTGACACAAAATGTTTCAAATTTGCTCGCGTGTTGTTGATTATATATGACTATCCATTACGTTTTCAGCAAATACACAGCTTCTAGTCGAAAACTTCCATTCAGCATTAAGTTACATGATTTTGCAAAATATTCTTGGCTATCGGGATACTCTTTTTGCCTATCACTCTTGCATCCCTTCTAACGCTTTTTATTTTCCACGCTACACAATTCTTACACCGCTTCTAACCTTCCCTCCACTTTCTCGCATTCTTTACTACATTTCCTCACACACACTCTCACACTCTTCCTATTTTTTCCTTTCTTTCTCTCTTTTCACGTTATTCTCTCATCTACCAAATTCTATCACACCTATACACTAACACACCAGAAACGGAAGTCTTATCAGAAACATACATAGTTTACTCTTTTTATTTCGTCAATTACAAAACTTATCAATTTGTATAAATGAATATTGTTTCCCATTATTTGAACCGTTTCTTGAATACTATTCCATTCAATTTTAGTTTTTAATAATGGCTAAGAAAAATATTTATTTTTATTAAGATAGCCAAGAACTTAAATAATGTATACAAGCTACCTTAATATATGTACCGCCATCATCCCGGAACTTATTGAAAATGCGAGACAATTATTTATTCATCGTATTCGAAAATACATGGAAGTTAACGTTAATCATTTTGAACATCTTTTAAAATACAATAAATAATAAATATTCGAAACGTGTTTAATTGATTCAGTTTTTTTCTATAAATACAAGTTTTTTATGTTTGAGATCATCTCAAGGTGAACAAATCTTATACGATTAGATTTGTTTTTTTTTAACACGTTAACTGCCCTACGGACCAATTAGACTTTTCATTTACGCCGCGCCGGTCACTATGGACCGGCGATTGACTTTTGCTTTAAGTTATACTGCCGGCCTATTATATAGCTTATCTCACAATGCTCGACGCTTCACGATGTCGAGTAGCGCGAACGGAAAGTGAGGCAAAATCGGCGTAGCAGTGTTAATAAACTACATTATTACATTAATGAAAATATGCCATCCCATTTTAAAAAATGACAATAACCTTGAAATCTTAAAAGATATGAATTTGAAAAAAATTTTGTGCATATCATAATATTTGCACCTTCGAATCGAACAACTTTTTTTAGTATTTTTTGTATCATTACAAACAATAAAGATATTCTAAATAATCGAATTAGAGGAAACATCCTATATATTTATTGCCTTTCTTTAACGTGTAAATTAATACATGTAGAGATTCGAAATAAATTTAATTCAAAAATTTACATAGAATGATTGGTTTGCATCTATATATGTGAAATACTCAATCTGCGCGGAATGCGGGGGATCCGAGTTCGATTCTTGACCAAAGTTTTTTTCGCAATGAAAATGTTTAATTTCATAGAAGATAAATTGAATATTTTACATATATGAGATGCAATCTTCTAGATAATATTTCTTGCAAGGTTTGCGCGCGTTATATGTAAATCCTGTATGAGATTTGCCTGAATTTTGTTTGTGAACATATTTTATCGCGCACGCGCGTGCATATTGCGCACAAACTGTCTCATATCTATCCAACATACCTAACGCGCAAATAGCTAACATATTGCAAGTTATTTATTCTTAATTTGACAGTGTATTGCATATCTAGGATGCATGAGTCATTTTTGTGTAATGAATATTCACCTATAAAATGCTGTCTAGATTTGCTGATTATATACTGTTTATATGATGACGTACTGGGATATGATTTTGCTCGCAAAATGTTATTTGGGCTATGTAAATTTTCGAATTAAATTTAAATCCAATCTCCACATATATTAATTTATACGTTAAAGGAAAGAAAACAATAATTATATACACATATAATTGCAAATATATACATATATATAATTGTATATCCGACATTGGCTCGTATCAATCTTACTACTTAATCGAAAAGTTTTATTTATGTGACGTTATCGACGGCATCATTCGCGACGCTAGTGAAATTGTTATGATAATCCTGTGCTGTCAATACCGACGTGAGTTCCATGGACGTTTCCTCGATGTCTGTAGTTTCCGTCGAAATGTCCTTCTGTCGTTGTGTCGTTAATGAATCCGCTTTCTCCGTTTGTTTATTATCCATCGTCGTGGATCTCGCGATCATTCTTTCGATCTGCGTTTCTGTGAAAAGGATGTTATTAAATTATTAGCGTGCATACAAAAAGTATTCGTAATAAGAAAGCAAACATTATTTTACACATTTTTTTGATATTTTTATAATTTTTATGTATTCTCTTTTTCTTTTTCTTTTTCTTATATCTTAAGAATTTCTAAATATTCTTACGTATCTCTACGCGAAACATTCTTTTTAACAATATTTGCTTCTTTTCCTGATCAATGCTGTTACCATTGAAGATCGGCGGAATCGTGAGGATGTCGAGAGATGGCTTGGGACATTCTGGCTTGTCGATTCTCTTTCTGACTGCCTGGTTTTTTGGATTCCAGACGAAGGTATAGTACAAAGACAAGAGTATAGCGGCTAAGCTGACAAATATGACGTACGCGATCACCGTTAGCACTCGCACCAACTTCTGCTTGTGCTTCGGTTCATAAAGCTTGTCTTTCCGACCATCGCCTGCGAAACGGATTTCGTTGGTGGTAGATAATTTATTGTCGCTTTTGCCCAAGGTACGACCGATGCTTGCCATCATGTTGTGGGCGCTCATATTTTGCAGCAATTGCATCATCAGGAAATCACGACCGACGAAACTTTGGCCATTGTCTCGCAAATAGACAAGAGAAATGGAGCTTTGATAGAAATCGTAAACTAAATGGGTGTTCTCCCGACGTTGAAAATAAACGATCGACGTTTGTGATGCTTTGTGAAAAGCATGGACACAATCCTGCTTAAAATATTCTTCCTGAGATTGCAAAACTCTTTAATTGTCTCTCTAAATCGTTATTAATTATCTGTTGATTCTTACGTGATTGTTAATTCGAACGAATATCTCCTTATAGAAAAAAATGAGTAAATTTCGCCTTCAAATGTGAAAATAACCTAATTTTGAATTATGTTTTATCGAGCATGTTTCTTCGAATATCTTAATAAGTTTACAAGTATAATATAATTATGATCACGATCTTCATAGTGAATGTTTCACAATTATTTTTCAATTCTCTCCGGTATACGCACGTACCTTATTCTAGGCGCATCTTCGAGCGTCACACGTTTATTTCCAGCGCATTATATGTTCCCAGTCTTATCCTTGTAATTCTCGAACTTTTAACAAGAGCTCCGAACATTCTTTGATTATATCGCAAAAACGGAAAACGTTACGTAGACAGGGTGTGTCTTCCGCAAAATGACGAACTTTGCCTAGGAATCGCGTGTTTGGAATCAATACAACAGTCGGCCGGTTCTCTCTCGTCGACTCTCTTTCGTCTTTTCCGACGCGTGACGCGACTAAATCGCGTGTTTTCCCGCTTGGTTATTTCTGTATCGCCTGCAGCACACTCCACCATGGATGGACGCGTATCTCGCCGTATGTCACGAGTACGGGAAAAAAGCTCACTCACCTTTATACTGCATGCTAGCGAAATCAGCAAGCCAGTGCGCAAGCTCCAAGATCTTGACCTGCTGAGAGCGTTTAGCTTTTCACGCCCGACCAGGGCCTAATAAATACGAAATGATATTACGAAAACATTACACCTGTGCGCAACAGAACGCATGTCCGTTACGCTTGATTGCTTATTTTTGCGCTATTTATTTAAAATAACAAAATTCGTAATACTTTTTTCATAAATAACATTGTTTCTCAAAATTTATATTTTTGCGCATAACCTTTGATTAGTGTTATTCTTCGTAAATTTCTTTCGTGCGCTGGCGTTTTGATCTTTTATCCCATACAGAGTTTTGAGAAACGCAGCTAATAGAAGTATATTTATTGACGCATGAAAAGAAATTATGTTTCTCTTGTACTTTTGGCTTTAACAAAAATCTTTGTCGTAAAATATTCTTCTTTTCACGGTCTGATCAGAAATATTGTTTTATAAAATACGAATAAGAAATATGAAATTGAGAAAGCCGAGAATATTTTCCTAGCAAGATATAGCACAATCCTCGCAAAATAAAGTGATTATATGTAATGCGAGTTGAATAGAAATAGCGAGAGAAAAGAAAAAAACTGCGACTATAAGTAATCTCATTTTGCGAATGGACGAAGTGTAGCGCTCTTACTTGTTCTATAAAAAAAAGACACGCCTTTATTTTAATAGAACGCATCACAATAACATAGGCTCTCAATCTTTTCTTCGGTAAACATGATGTGCTCTGCTTGTTCTTTCAGTATAGAAGTTTCATACCCAAGAAACCAGACTCAAATCTTGAAAATGATTGTTTTTGGAAATTATGATCAGACTCCATTATATTACAAAGCATCGCACTCACACACACACACACACACACACACACACACACACACACACACACACACACACACACACACACACACACACACACACACACATATTATCCTCAATTTTGAAGGAAATCGATTGTTTTGAATCCTGAAACAATCGATCTATTTTTGTAAAAATTATAATAGTCTGTCTCTTTTTACGTAAATGAATAAAAATTTGCATATAAATCATCTGTGTTTTGTATTGCACAATTTTTGTCGAATCCAAATTGTTAATGAATCAACATGATAAAAATTTCGATTTGGATTGGACGAAACTTGCGCAATAAAAGGTTTATATACATTTATATACATATAAATACATATGAATATGCAATGACTCGCAGGTTATTGAGTGTTGAGTGTGATGTAACGTCGAAGAAACCGTCTAACGGACTTGACCCTATTTCATTATTATATGATGACAACGGTAGATAATCACATACCGACCGACTTATTTCTAAGGTTTTATCATTACTTCTCGCCTCTATCCTACTCATATAAAAATATGTCTTCTTTTGTTTGTAACCGAGAGCAATTATTTTTTTGTTTTAAAATGCGTACATTTTGTATTGAAATTTATGTTTTTCAATCAATGCAATCATTCAAAACACATATTTCAAAGTATCGAAATTTCCATATTTTTGTAGACAATCAAGCTGATGAAAAGAGATAACTAACACACATGTTCTAGCAATTTATCAGAGCATTCTATACAAGCATTTTATACAATTATAAAAAATTTATTTATCTGAATTCTTTCTTTAGTTATCTGAATTCATACTTATGTATTAATAATTTGAAGTTTTACTATTTTTTTTAGTTTTATCTCGATGTACGATTATAATTGTTAAGAAAAGCTAGGACTTCGATGCATAGAAACGTATCACGATTGCGAAAAGACCTGACGTAAACCGCGTTGTATAATTACAGAGGCACGTCTCACACACGGTCGTGTTTATCCTCGTGCCGTAATAAAAGCTGGTAAATCCGCTCACAGACTTCCCCCTTACCTTCCGAATTCATCGTGTACAGCCACGGCTTTACGGCGGGAGAAATATTCGACGAATAATGATGGAATTCTGGATCGTCGGCAAATTTTGAACTGCGAGGCAATGATGACTCTATCGATACTCCGCTGCGCGCAATTATTCTCTCCATCTGGTTGTTCGAAATATTAATCCTGTTGTTGTTGTTGTTGGAATAATTCATCCCGAATGAGTGATTCTGTCGGAAATTATCGACGTTTGTAGATAAGAAACGACTCGTGCGATTTCGCGAATATTTCTCTCCATTTATACTCATAGAATTCTCGAATCTCAGAGGCGAATCAACGTCACTGACACTTTGAGTCTTTTCTTCGGCAATGTTTTTATCGAACTTTGGCATCGAGTTTTTCCTGTGACTCACTCTCTTTGTTGAGTTAAGCATCTCCTTTACCATGACGAACAGATCGTCGGAAATAGGTTCGAGCGATCGGCTGCCGTTGTTCGCGCGCATAATCTCCACGAGCGAGTATCTTAGCTTTATCAGCATCGTGTTCAACTTCGTCCGCTTCTCATCAGGATCGTCATCGTAATCGGTTACGCGACTCTGAAAAGGTTTGTAATCGCGATCGAGCGCGAGATCGTCTTTCTTTTCCGAAGAAGATGGTGCGTCGGCGAACAAAAACTGCATCTCCGGATCAGCTCGCAGACGTTCCCGTTCGATCAGCCTCGGATTCGGCGGCTCCCACAAAAAAATATAATACGTGCTCAGAAGAATTGCCGCGAAACTCACCGAGAATAGATACGCTATTACGGTGACTACGCGGATGATTTTCTTTGGCCGATTTTCGTACATGTCCGCGTTCGGATCTTTCGACCGCGCGTTTGCTGAAGCGTCTGACGCAGCAGCAGCTGCTGCCGCGTCCTCGCTGTTGCTATTCTCCTTGCTCATTTTCAATCGCGCGATTTTTTGTAAAGATAATCGATACGAAAATCTTCAGACGTTCTTCGATTTCTTCGGTGTTTCGTCACTTACCAAAGAAGAAGCTTCTCTTCTCTTCATCAAGGCAAGATATTATCTTTTTCCAATTTTCTAACAAACCTCTTCAAGGAGATTTGTCTACACTAAAGACTAGTATTTTCTTTTAAGTTTGCGGCAACTTTCAACAATTGTCACTCGCGGCTCTACAAGAAAGCAAATTTGTTTTCTATTGCTTTTTTTTTATTGTTTTTTTCCTCATTAATAGCTTGTTATTTCAAGTATATCCACGTACGGGTAAGAACAAATGCGGAAGAAAAAAACGGTTGAACTACTCGATATCGAGAAGGGAAGCGTTCCAATAGCGATAATATATCCGACTGCGAAGCTCTCGGCGAACAGCGGAAAAGCTTAGCTTGAGGCGTTCATTCACATGTTTGTACGCGCGCGCAAGCGGGAGAGTTTTCTTGCTGCAGAGCTGTCATATGACTCCGAGCTTACATTGGGTTCTGAAGCTCCAAGCTTCATTGGGTTTACAACAGTCTGACAGATACATAATGACTTATGAGAGCCACCTGTTTCTTTTACGAGTGGCTGAATCTTTGACTTTGTACGCGTTAAAATTCAAGGATAAATTACAATAATTTTATGCGGTTTATTCGGCAAAAAAAGTTACAATACTTTACAAAGTTTTATTTTGGTTTATTTATATATTTATTGTTTCTTTTTCTTAAGAATTATATCGTTCTATTTAAGTTGAAGAGAACCCAAAGAGTTCACGTTTGCGACTGAAGTAAAAAACTTTTCTTTGTCCAAACTTTGTTCCTTTTTTTTTTTATATTTCATGTTGTTGTCATCCTTCGAGAAATCCGGTGACTCTCCCGATATCAAATAATCAGTGTTTTTTTGTCCTTTTATTATTTCTTCAAAAGAAAATTTGTTTACAGTTCTCTAAAATTATTCAAGACATCTTATAATGTCTTGAAGTATTGTGTGTTTCCATCTACACTTTATTTGCAGAACTATTTTATATTTTATATCTTGTACTTCAACTTTTTTCTTCGACATCCTTTTTATCAAACGAGATATGACCACTACCACGAATTTGATCATCATGTAATTAATATACATGCGTTTTTTATTTATATTTATATTACATTTGCAACTGAGATGCAACTGAAGATGGCTTAAGAGGATGCTGAACCTTTCTGTTTTATCACTACTGTTACTATTACAACTTACTCTGCAACCATTGATCGGAATAAAAAACGCTTCTCCAGAATAAAAGAGAATATGC
>QVNW01004725.1:0-16761 GCA_014825475.1 Pseudomyrmex flavicornis
CGTTATTTCTGTCTGTTTGAAAGTTTAATTCTTGTAACGCGCGGCGAGATATCTTTGCTCTCTCATTTTTTTGTCCCTCCTCCTCCTCCTCCTCCTCAAACAAATATGGCTTATAAAGCTATTTTTTTTTATCGCGTTTTGTCTAAAGCTGTTAATTACTCTGTTTTCGGACGTAGCCTGCTTTCTTTTTATTTTCAAAACACGTAAATGTGAAATTGTTTCGTTTTATTTCGTTTTTTGTTTTGTGTCGGGTCGCGATACAAAAATTTCACGAAACTAAAAAAATCGAATAATTTAATTCAGAGATAAAAAATGTAACACTTGCGCGTAGTTGGATAAATTATTAAGTCGTTCGATATGCCGCGTTTCCCTCGCATTATCATTTTAATTCATTGCCCGTGCGTTAGTTGAATCCGCTTCGTCTCGTGCGATAATAATGCGAAATCATCGATTGTCTGCACACCATTTTCAACCTATTTCAAGCTGCTTTTTTATTTATTGTTTATTCACTTTTTGTTTTACAAGCAGATTTTTAGATTTTCGTTGACATTTAAGTAGATTAACTGAATCAAACAACGATAGCAAATCAATATTTTGCAGATTTCGCTTTATATACACGGGAAACGAGAAATATTGTATAATATTTTTCATTTGTACGATTTTTATTCCGAACTTATCGAATGGTATAAATAGTCGGAGCTCAAATAGAATATTTCTCTCTCTCTCTCTCTCTCTCTCTCTCTCTCTCTCTCTCTGCGTGCAAGTCATTACTAAATATCGGTAATAAAAAGCGGAGACAAAATAACGCGCGTGATTCCGTGGGGGAGGGGCAGACGCGTCGAACGTTCGATAAATAATATCGGCGCGCTTCGTAAAACGCGGAACTAGGTAAAAATAATCGATGAACAATTCCGCAACATCTGCGCCACTTCTCTCTATGTGTACGTGACCGCATCAAACCCGCAAAGCGGGAGAGTGCTCTGTGCGTTTACACGTCTGCTCACAGCCGGCGGCTGTATCGAACGTTCCGCGCCTCTCTCACTCTCTTGCTTCTCTTGAACTCCCCTCCTTCTTCTCTCTCTCTCTCTCTGTGTGTGTGTTTCTCTGAAGGGAGAAAGGGCACCGAAAAGCCCAGTGTCGCCGTGAATTTCAGACAATAAGCGCGACACTTCCGGTCAAGCTCGGGGGCGCGTTCTAGTTTCCGGCTCATAATTAGTCGTTATCCGAGTGAAAGATAATTAACTGATAAGAGCGACCGGACGAATCTGGAACGGAGATAGCGAGCGCGGC
The DNA here is from genome assembly GCA_014825475.1 of Pseudomyrmex flavicornis. NCBI lineage: Eukaryota > Metazoa > Arthropoda > Insecta > Hymenoptera > Formicidae > Pseudomyrmex > Pseudomyrmex flavicornis. The sequence continues at coordinate 1,291 of QVNW01004725.1, forward strand.
ATTCGTGAACGAAAATGGGCGATGATGCCGAGGTGAGGGAGGGCGAAGGGAGAGAACAGCACGGCGGTGGTTACGTGAAAACGCTAATTCAATACTATTCGATACTATTGAAAACCCAATAGTCTCGCGCCGATACTTTATAACATCGACACTTTCCTGATATTTCGAGAGTATCGACAATTTCTTGTCACGACGTATCCGTATCGATTGCACGATTCGTATTATCGCGGCGATGTACACGCAAGAGAGGATGAAAAACAAAAATAACATATTTTTTTGACATAAGCATATCGAAGTATACGATGCTGAGTTGTGAAATAAACAGAATGAAAGGATAAGATCCTACAGAGCGAGGAATGGACGGGAGACTTGCGTCTCTATTAATAGGTTCGGGGGTCTGGTGCGTCTCGTCATACGTCATCTTATTTTTCCGGCCATCTCCGGGAGCGCGTGCTTTCTTTCATCTCAACCCTCTCGCGATGAGAAACCCCCGTGCCGTCGTCCACCATTCGGTTTCCTCGCGGCCTCGAAAACGTCGTAAATTGTTCGGAAATACTCCGGCGGCTTACGCGTCTCTCGCTTCTATTCGCGGATGCGAGAAACTGCGATAGGCCGGCGCCACTGCACAAGAAGTGGCCAGACATTCTCAAGTCAGTGTACTAATTTAAGTGCCATTTTTTTTTTTGTTCCCGTCGCGGCGCTTCTCGCGCGCAACTTCTAATGAACGAGATTTCAAAAGTGCAATTATATTTGTAACCGTTTTACTTACAATTCTTTTTTTTTTTTTTTCTTATATATGAATTAGTTTTCGCAATTTGAAAAAAAAAAGAAAAATTGTTGTCAGATGTTGCTTGTAACATAATCGATTCCCCAGACTTAAACCTAATATCTCTCCGGTCAGTAAATCGCGTCAGCGATATAATTGCCGCTAGTTCCCACGGTAGGAGAATATTTTCACACGATGTATCGAACAATTTACGTTCGATGCATAATTAATGGCATGCGACACAGCGCGAGTGTATGTTTGAACTGCCCGCTGTTATCAGTGATACACACGTGTATATACATAACATGTGTGTGTGGGCGCGCGCGCGTACGTTCCCCGCTAAACTTAACTTTCGTTGAGCGGAATAAATTACGATTTTATACTTGCATAACTGAGGAAATAGACGAATGTAAACCCGCTGCCTGTCTGCAAGTTCGCTGATAAACGCAGCTGTTATGGAACTTGCACGCAGTAACAAAGTTTATCCGAGTTTCTACGTATTAATCGGATAGTTTTCGCCAGGGAGTTGGCTAGTTAATTAGTTAGTCAGTTACTCGATCACGCGGCGTTATCTTTTATGGCGCCTTCTTCCGCGCATACGCGTCGGCCAACTTTTATCCGCGAGGCGCGCGTAAACGCGAGCGCGCGTTTCCGTGTAAAAATATCATATCGCCTCTGAATATTCCAGCGCTCGATAAACTTCCTCTCTCTCTCTCTCTCTCTCTCTCTCTCTTGTGCGTCGAGGAGGAGAGAAATCGTCTATACATCGTAGATTAAAACACCGCGAAGTTAAATCGCTTTTTACGCTAAACTTTTCGCTGAAAAGTCTCTTTCCTTGGCAAATTAATCTTCTTGTGGCAAACAATCGTTTCGAGTTTTCTCAAAATGCGGGATTAAATGAATTGCGCGGAGATATAAAGAAAGCTTCTTACGTATCGGGGAATTTCTTCGGTGAGGCAGGATGTTATCGTTAATGCGCGTCATTCGCTCCGGGACGGGCGGCGCAATAAGGTCAGTTTTAGTTTTGACGTCGCTTACGGAATAATAATCAAAACTAGCTTTACCGCGGCTTCGTGATGTGAGCGAAATAATAACAGAGATAAGAAATATCCGACTGCTTTAAACACGAGTTTATTAAGGTATTGTAGGTATATTTTTTAGGTTCAATTTCTTCAGAATCGTGAGATAATCAAACGTACAAATGTACAAATAACATCGCGCGGATAATCAGAAATGAGAAAAACGTTGTTTGTTAAGTCGTAAAGGCGAGTTGAGGATGTTGTGTACGAAACAAAACAAATACCCAAATAGAATAGAAAATTATTTCAATATGTTTTGCACGAAACCTACAAATGTCATGTGTTTAAAACATCGCTCGTCTATTATTTCGCGCTTTGTGTACGTACACAGTAACGCTCGGACTTTTCCCAAACGACCGCGTACATCGCGACCGCGAGATATCGAGCGCGGTATAATATATATATATATATATATAGTACATATACATATTCTTTTTTCCGCTCTCCGCGGGGCAAGGCTAAATTTATTTTTAATTAACGTGCAAATGAAATGCACCGGCCAGTGCTTCTTGCTTATCGGAGGCGCCACTCACAGTCGTTGATAGGACGACCAACCGAGATTATTTGCATCCCGTGAGCACGCGCGCAAATCGATTGTTCGGGAAGTGAGTGACGTCGCGTCATTCGTGGAAACCGAGCCGTTTCTTGCCGTCACGGGATTTAAGACGGGAATCGAGAGCGCGGTGATAGAATAAAGTAAGCTGCGCGCTGTATTTTTAGCGAGATCTAAAACTTTGTCAATTATCTGTGAAAGAGCAGCGTATAAAATTCACATGTCGCGTCTACGAAAAGACTGTTTTTATTCTCGAAACAATTACTCGCCGTTTCATAATTCATGTAACTCTCATACTTGCATTTAGCACAGTTTCGGAAACAAATGTGTTTGTGCGATTATTTAATTTGTCTAAATTTGTCACATATTTCTAAAAAATTTCTATTTATTCCTAAGATGACTATTATTAGCAAAATTTGTCATTGTAGTCAGATTTTATTTTTGTGTACTCTTCGAGAGAGAGAGAGATAGATAGATAGATAGATAGATGAAGAGAGAGCTTTTATCATGTTCTGTTAGTATACAAATAATGAATGAGACACGTTTTATCAGAAAAATATGACAGTAACGAAGCGTATAATGGAAAAAAAATGGATTTTGCTGCAGTAGATATTTATTGCATCGCAAAACGATTACCCTCTCCCCCTCCTCTCCTTCCGGTCTTCTCTAAAAGAGAGAGTATTTTTCGCGTAAAACAGACGCGACAATGTCCGACCGGCGGCGTTTCCAACGAAGGGAACATCCACGTCGCTGATAAAACGTTTTATCCGCGAAATTGATTTAGTTAGTCGAAAAACTGGCACCAAATGGCAGTCCTCTCGTAGTCGGAGTAATACGGATGCCTATATTACATTAATTAACGCCGTTGATACGCCGGTGATACGTGCGAAGCGCGCGTATCCACGGACGTTACGTTAACGCATTAAATCGACCATTTCCGGTTGATTAATCGCCGATTGATGACCCTGCGCAGACTACATGCGTAATAAACTGATTTAGGTCGATGCTACTAACACGTAAAGCAAGTCGGAATGGATATACGCACGGATGTCCACGCGGATATTAGACATACACGTGCACACCAATATATCCGCGGAATAATTACTCGTTGTTGCGATGTTCAACTAACGCGATTTGACGATAACGATCCGTGGAATTTTTTTTCGGCGTTTATTAAAAATACACAAACAACAAGATCAACTTAATTTTTAACTACTGTACAACGCAAACATTGCGGAACATGCAAAGTACACAGATAGAAAAAAAGGAGGGGGACAAAATACTCTCAAACCATTATCTGTAAAGAAAGCAGGAAAACTCGATAAAAATCAAGGATGTACAACGACGTCGGGAAAAACATCAGCCCTTCTCTCGCTCTGCTCGAGAAAGAGAGAGAGAGAGAAGTTTATTATTTCGGAAGACAATTAAACTTGTTCAGTAAATTAAGAACGGTGCGTAATATAGAACCGGTGTAGTTCGATATGGTTGCAGATCGCGTCAGCTGTTACGTGTTTGCCCGGGCCTTTATTATACGGAGTTATGAATTTTTGGGGGAAGGGCGGCGCGACGCTCAGGAAACGCCGTAACACGCCGGCGAGATAGCGTGGAGCTCTTGGTAGCTACAGAGGTGGTAGCTATTTAACGAGACCCACCCTACCTCCGAGGACGAGAGGGAGAGGGTGGGACTTTCTCTCAGTCTCGCCGTTTCTATTTCTCTCTCCCTCGGCACGGCGCGGCGCGGCGCGGCGTTTATGCAGCGCAACCCCTTGCCGTAGGTCGTAACCTTCCGGCGTGTCGAGGTAAGCAGACCGTACCAGACGGCTGCTGCAGCTGCACCGTGCTGGCGCCTAGCGCCAAACGATTTCCGTTCTGGCGATTAATCTCGGCAAAACGTCTGTGCCGGTTTTCTGTGAAGAATCTCCGCTCCGCGAAGTCCTTGGACGATGTAACGCGAAAAAAAAAAAATTCGCACGTGTGTGACTTTGGACGACGAAATCTGCCGCGGCTTTTTGGTGTAAAATTCGCAGTAAAAATCATTCGATTTGGTTTGGTTTTTTGTTTTTTTTCAAAATAAATGTAATTTTAGACGTGTAGATGTACCTATGTAATTTTCTGTATATTTTAATGCGAGAAATCGGTCGTTATTATCGAGTATCGACCGCACACGTGAGGTGACACTGCAAATGTCAACGTTTTTATAATATGTGGAATAAAGTTCCGTGACTCGATTGTCGAATAAATATCGTTTTACACGATTTTAATGTATACCGCCCGGCGGCGATGACGTAATTTAATTCGCTTAACCGCGCGAGCGCTATTACATTTTTTATTTCAAATTTTGTTTTTAATATCTCTCGTCACGCGCATATATATAACATATATGTATATATATTTTCACGCTCCGGTGATATAGCCTATATATTTTCCAGCAATTAGTGTCACGATCTTTTTCTACTCGCGCCGCGCTTAACTTGGACACGCTCTGTCACTCCGGTACCCTTCAATCCCAGTTGTCTGCTATTCGGATGCGAGTAATTACGCGTCACTCATGGCTCTTACGATCGACGAGCATGCCGGCGAAGTTTCTCCTCGTTTCGAGCTCGCCGAGCCGGCGGAACTTCTGTCGCGGGAATGAAGTGCCTGACTTTGCCGACGCGCGCAACGTTCTCCCCCTCGTCTCGTGATCATTTCGAGTGTCGATTTATCGCCGTAACCACGTCACGGACTTCGTAAAACTTCGCGTCCGAATCCGCGAGAGAGAGAAAGGGGGGTTGGGGGAAGGAAAGGTTGTGACTGCAATTACTTAAATTCTTCGTTCGGGGTGGTCAGTGTTGCAAGCGAAAATCAATTGAACCGAAGCAAGCATCTCTACGACTTTTAGTGACAAAATAAATCGAGACGTAAAGTCAATATAAGAGAAAGGATGAGAATTGACAAAATAAAAAGTTACATGTAGATAAAATAAATTGTTTTACTCCGATTGACACACATTTGATTTTGCATGTAGAGAATAAACGGCTTTGTGGCCGAATTCGAAATGAAACTTATCTTCAGACGTTTCTTTATTATAAAGCGCTCTATCTTGCTAATGAAACAAGCGTTATTTCCGGTCGTCATAATTCCGTGAAGCCGATACGCGGACGCTCGCGCAATCCCATCTTCCACACAGATCCATCTCTTGTTCGGGAAAAGATAACCTCGCGCAGAGTATCTCGCTTGCGGAGCGCATATAAAATTTTGCCTCGAGACGTATACGTGTACGACGCGTTCGCGGCGCGGTGGTGCGTATATATCCCAGACGGACAGTCCGTCGGAAAGCCTGTCGAATGCAACGGTGTGTGCATATGCAGCCGCCGCCGCCGTCGCCGCTGCCACATTTCATGTCGGCTTGCACCCGGGCGCGCGATGCAACCGCAGCAAAGCCGAGGCGAGCTCTCGTAGCTCGTTAGACGAGAACACGGCCGACGTATCGGTTAACAGGCCGCTGCTTACGCTGTTGAGACTTAGCGAAAGCCGCAGACCGTCGCTTATTAAACCACCCCTAATTATATTTCAATATGCGCCCGCGAGGTAGAGTACCCGAGGTAGGAGATTGGCCGAGAAGAGCGGGCGAGGAAAGCGGTGATATAGGGAGGGAGGGACCACGGGCTGCCGCGAGGGTTGAAACGCCGCCAAGGGCTGCGAGAACGCAGTCCCCGGAATATGCATCCCCTGTCGACCGCGAGATACTCCGCCGTCCCCTCCTTCCGCTCGAACGCAAAGATGAATTTGCCGCTCGTCTCTCTCCTCTCTCTCTCTCTCTCCCTCCCGTGGCAATTAATAGTTTCGTCTTCAATTAAAGTAGGATATTAAAATCGCGTTATTCCGCCCGCAAATTCATCGACGAGTTTTCATTAAAGGCCGTTGCCGATGTAGCGGAAATTAACAAAACCGCGTCCAATAATAATGTTTGAAAATACTTAAGTGCTTGGGTTTTGATTAAAGTTGGAAGATATAACCAAAGATTATAAACTCTGCTCTCTTTCTTAAGAATACTTCTTTTTTTTTGCGCATGAAAGTTGTTATTATATCTAAAGAAAATGTAATTTTTTTCTCTGTTACAGGTGAGTTGGTTCTCGAAACCGCGGTTGCTCGTGCACACATCGTCGTGTGTGATCGAATCTGATTCCTCTCTTTCTTTCTTACTCTGACGTGAGTACAATAAACACTTGTTAGAAAAAATTATTAACTTTGCGATAAGCACAATTAACGTGTTATTATCATGCTACTTGTTATTATAGTGTAAGTGTGTGTACACTCTATCACGTCGTACAACAAAATCGTCTTAGAGCCAAATCGAAAAAGATTTTGAAGAATTGTTTTTATATAAATAATAGATAAATAATGCAATTAGTGTGCGAAATACGTTTTATAAGAGTCGTTCTAACTTGAGAGAGTCTCCTGTTAAATTATCCAACACTTGTCACATCATCTCACTAATTTAATACCGTAAAGACCATTAATTTGCAAACTAAATTGCAAACCTTTTCCCGAGCTTTCTCTCCGGGATGCGAGGCGAACTTCCTTGTTCATGTGTATTTAATACTTCGATCGATTGCGAGGTCTTTTATTTAAAGTGTTCCGCGCTACTCTTTCTCTTTATTTTCCCGATAATTCCTCATTAATTCCGCCGAGGTTATTCATCTCTTAGTCTTCATTTATGCGAAAAGTTTGCACTACCTCTGAATATCATTATCCACGTAGCACCTTTTTCTCTCAACTCCTCCGGGCGATTTGATTCCATTGTTAAGGAAGAAACGGCTTCTGAGGAAACTTTCTTTCTTGTATCGCGTAGTCTTAGCGAGCTCTCTTTCGAAGACAAGAACATATATATGTATTTATTTCAACGCGTTGCTGCAAGAGATTTTGCGAAATTAATAAAGATGATCTTGATTTTCCGCAATCACGTGATATTCTGCCAGGTCGCGAAATCATTCGCCATATTCGAACATGCCTCTCGTAATGTGACAATATACGTGTAAATTAATCGATCGCAGATACTAATACCTGCAAATTTGCATAATCCAACATCCAAATAACCAAGTAACCTAATATGCTGATAAGCTGCAACCCCAAAATTCTATGTGCCATAGTAATAACGCGTTTTAACGCTTAAATGCATACACGAATATATATTTTAATCAAATATACATACCGTCTCTTCTCTCTCCCTCTCTCTTGTTTTTCTAAAAATATGTTTATAATTCTTATTTTTATATTATACCGTATTATTAGAGTAAACATATTTTAATGGAGTAAAACAAAATATTTTATACGTGTATTAATAACGTATATTTTTTATATACAATATAGTGCTGTGATTTTTAATAAAAATACTAATATAACGTAATGAAAAAAAAAAAAAAAAAAAAAAAAAAAAAAAAAAAAAAGATGAAACCTCTACGTGTACATAAAATCTCCGTTGTTTCATATTTAATGAAACGTCGAACATTTACTTTCGCGGCCGAAAACGGCCGGAGGTGAGTGTGGAGCAGTTATCGTATTACACAAAATGTTATCGCACGAGATCGGCACGGACACGACGACACGTCGATGCTCCTTTTGCGCCTCGATCCGCTCTCATCTTTGGCGCGAACAAAATCTACCATCCTCTGCCTCCTCCCGCTCTCCATTATCCGTGAAAACCTTCCACTCTCCCTCGCCGCTCGTTTCGCACCTACCCCTTTTCACCTTTACTCACCTCGGATTATCGATTGCCCCGGGCATCCTTTCGTACATGTGCAACGCACCGTCCGAACACAAGCGCGTTCAAGGTAATAGCTGTGATTACGGAGGGATGATCCCATCAGGGCTTACGAGACTTTTAACGAAACTTTTCGACCGTACGAATTCCGGTACGCCCCGAGGCCGCGAGCGTGTACGTATTGTGTATGTACGTACGTGTACATGCTGGCTGTTAGTGGAAACGTTATTTTCGCGGAGCCGGTGATGTAATGCGACAATAAAAATTGCAATTTGATAATGAAATCGCGAATGTGTAATAAACGTTTTACAGATAATTGCTTACGACGCATTCCGGGGGGAGAGGGGGAAAGGCGAACTGGGAAATAATTCGTCATTTTTACAAACAAAGTGAATTTTGATACGTGCATGTGTTCATTTTCTTCGCGTCTAATTATTCTAATTGGTGAAAAATCTCACGTGCAAATGCGATGATTACAATTACGCGTATATCTCTTTGAATTGTAAAAACGTATTTACGGTCACAACAACACTTATATCGCAACAACGTCAATTTTGTGTTGAGCAAAGCGTTCGTAAAACTTCAGACCTCGCGGCTAGTTTAAACAAGACAAAGGGATAAGGAACGTTTGACTACAAGCGTTTCGAACAGGTGTGAAATCTGGCGCAAGCACGAGCAATTGCGCGACTGACGCGCGCGGAGGCGGTGTAAAGCGCGTATCGCGCGATCCATCACTCATTAAGCGCAGCTGCGCTCGCCGATTTCCATTGTCGCCGCACCTGCTCGTGCGTGTTTCGCGAATATGTCGGACGCGTTGTTTTCCATCGTGTAGAATTGCCACGCGAAAAAGTCGCGGGGAAAATTTTAGACACTCCCGGTCTCTCTTTCGGACAAGTCAAATTTATTATTTTTACACGTCGGAAAATCACGTCGATAAAAGTCGTATTGAAAACACAAGTTTTAGTTGTTTTTATCGAAAAAAAACAATTTTTATTTTATTATTATTAGAAAAAATACCTTTTTTTTTAAATCGTACATAAATAAAATTCACAAATATACACGTGTAAGATATTATCAATTACGTTGCGACGTGATTTCTCGTCAAACTTAAATCCTTGTTCCAAGTACTCTCTTGAAATAAAGATGGCGATTAAAGAGCGAAACACGATTTGTATCGCACAGGGGAAAAAAAAAACAAGAACGTCAAGTATTCTTAACACTTGTTCATTACATTACACGATATGATTTACCGATTATTGTATAAAACAACCGCTTTTGTACGTGAAAGTTCGTTACGAGCCATTATACTCGGAGAAACGTAGAGAAATCTAACATCGCGAACACGCGAGGAAGGTAACGCGCGATAGATAGATAGATAGATAAAAAGATAAGTGAAATAATACAGTCGGGATAAGGCAGATCGGATTGATTGATAGCGTTTACTATAGCGTGACTAATGGCTATATTTTTCTACGAGGATAGTCACCTATCCCGGAGAGAAAATGTGACGCGCGCGCTACGATAAAACACATTGTTGTCTATTCAGGTTAAATGTAACCGCGTAACAAAACAAGCACTTGCACATTAGCGTGCGACGCGTTTTGCAATTACGACGTGAATTGACACTTGGTGAAATTATCGATATTTTGTGTGTAATAGTTTTTTTTTCTTTTTTCTTTCTTTTTTTTTTGTTTGTTTTTTTACAACGACGATTTCCGCACGAATCAGAGTTTCGGCATTAAGCCGCGTATTTGATAAATCGATCTTCGCGACACCCCCCTTATCCCCCCAAGACAATGCGGCTTTCAAGTTCGACTTAAGTATTGATCACGCGAAAAGGAGCCATCCCCCGGGGGATGATAAATCGTTCGACGAGTAAAAAATTAATCTCGGGGAGGAAAACGGTGTATAACATTCCCGCGCCATTGTCTCCGCCATCCCTGCGCTTCTTTCCTTCTTGTTCGCGAACGACAATTCATCGAGGCATTTGCACCTTTGGCACGAAGGATGTTGGCGACCCGAGTGATTAATGAGGAAACCGGAGTTTTGATTATGGCGGACCGGGGAGAGAGGGTGGCCCCCGTCATGCAATTAGAAGATGAATCATTCCTAAGCTCAAATCATAGTAATCCGATGAGACAGGCGGGAGACAAGAGAATGGGAGGCTTTCACGCGCGAGAGAGAGAGAGAGAGAGAAGGTGCGACGAGATGGTGCGATTATTTATAATCGCGCTCGATAGCACGTATTCATAATGTCGAGTATTAACGTGTCTCTTCGTAAATTATGGCGTAAACGAACTCAATTGGATTTTTGCGCGAAAGCGATATCGTGCAATTATTTCGCTCGTGCATTGATATTTTCATTTTTCCTATCAATCAGCATTACGTCATTTTCTTTTGTTGAAACTGTTTTTTTTTTTTTTTCTATTCGATATTTTACAATTGATGACGTAAACTAAAAGCCAACGGTGTAAATTATTATTAACGACGGCGAGAAAGGGAAGAGAGTCGGCTAACAATAACTACATGGCGTATAATCTCGGTTTGTTTATTCACTTTTAATTTGATGATATTAATTTTTAATATCCACTGACAAATTGAATGATAAAATAATAGCTTCGTAATCTGAATTCTTGTCGCAATTTTTAATATTAAAAAAAAAAAAAAAGAAATCGAACACTTCGTTATTCTCTCACATTTTTGCGTGTTGATTGTTTACGTTTGAATTGAACTGGGAATTGTTCGGCGCAACGATTTTGCCTGAGTAAGTAAAACTGGCATGCGGTGGTTGTCTTTATTAAAGGCCATCATTACGAAGCCTTTCAGAATCTCGCGAAATATCTGCGAATCTCATTGAGAGACAACTGGCGTGTTCGCATTCGAGCGAACGAGAGAGAGAGAGAGAGAGAACTCGCGGGATCTTCTCTTCGTGGTAATCATCTCTCGCAGGCGTGTTAATTGCGACACGTAAGGCTATCAAGCAAGCATTGTCGTTGGCTAATTAAGAGATGACTTCAACGCGCGCTAGGTCGTTTGCGACGTCTGCCAGCAGCAGGATTAATTAAGCCGAATTGCCTCGCGGAGATAAGCTCTGAGATCTCATAACTGGATTCAATCCGCTCCTTCATATTTCTTTCTCAGTATCGTTTGTCTAATCTCAAGGGAATATTAAAAGACGTCCATTCTCCGTGCGCACGCGCACTAAGTATGATGACTCGCTGTATTTGAGCACTTTGTCTCGCCCGAGTTGATAAGAAACAGACAGACAGAGACGAAAAGCGAAGAGAGAGAAAGAAAGAGAAAAATTATTATTCAAAAATATTATTCAAAGCAGTAAATATTATTTAAAATAGTAGCAACAATTCGTCCCCGTCTTACACACAGTGTGCGCAAGAAAATTCATAAAATAACAACATATTTTCTGACAACCTCATATAGAAGATCGTGCCAAGTAAAACCGTTCGAGCGTTCAATATTTCCGAGTGCGCATTACGATGTGCATTACCGTGATTTAATATATCGTTACCAGAGATGATGGGACATTAGTCGCTTCCAAAATTTGAGCGAACGACGCGATATATTTCGCGATAGCCCCCGCCAGAGAGAGAGAGAGAGAGAGAGTTAGTTCGGTTTTCAGCAGACGACTGGCAAACGTTTAGTCTCTGTCAGTTTCAAGCGCGGAATCAAGACGCATACACGTCGCGCCCGACAATTGCGTCAATCTCGTAAATTCATCGTCGCCGTCAATTTGTCCGCGTCAGCCACTTCGTTGGAGTAGCTGTTTTTCTCTCTTTCTCTCTCTTCCCTTCTTTCTTTCTTTCTTTTTCTTTTTCCGCGCGAAAGATCCAGCAGACCGTTGAATCGCGACCAGCTGGTGGACCAGCGCACAAACCGAGCACTGTGCCTAGTCGCGACGTGATTCTCGTGAGAGAGCCACAACCGGAACGTGGAAGCAGAAAGAAGGAAAAAGCCAAGACGCGCACGAGTACGCGCGAGGAACGCCGCCATTGGCTCCCGCGTATATCTCTTCCCCTTGGCACACAATGGCGCCGATTGTTTATCTCAAGATCGCCGCATTCATGAAAGCTCATCGTCGGGGCTGCTGCAGTCCCGACTTGCATGTACACACACATACACACATATATGTATGTATATATAATATATATATATATATATATATATACTCCATCGTGCTCCCGACATCAACTGCCGTCATTGTTCCCGCGCGTCGTCATCGTCATCTCGAGAGATGGAGAAGATTCGCGGAAGAGGTGAGGTCGAGGATCGAGCGTCGTCCGCTACAGCGAGTGTCGATTCAATAAACTGAAGAGGTTCGTTCTCGGACGAGAATGTCGGCAGTTAGAGAAGAGAAGGGAAGTGTTTTTGCGAGGGGAACATTTAGAATGAAATATTTGAAAATAATCTCGGTGTCAAATACAGCCGCTTCTTCAATCTTTAATGACATCTTACATTTTTTGCAATCATCAAAGTCAATTCACGCCCGAAACTTTGAAGTACCACCCGCTCCTATTGTGCCACTGACATAAGTAGTGAGATACGAGACGCACCGGGGATGAGAGGGATGCTTTCTGCTTTATACGGAGAGATAACATTACCTGTTTCAGAACCGCACATATTGCTAATCTTTAACGCCCCCTCCTGGGGGCGCCCTCATCCCTGAAATACCGGGGAGCGGAAGTCATTCTCGGGATGTGTGCGCACACACGGATGTGGGTATGTATGTGCGCGTGTACAAACGCTGAACGTTACGTGCACGCACGATCGAATATACGCGTCTCCACTGATCCGCGATTCGGCCTGTCACCGACCTCTTTGCCTTTCCGACTCCGGATTCGTTTGGACCTTTTTGTCAGTCCGCGCGCGCCGGAAGCTTCTCTTCCCGGCTCGCCATGATGCGGAGCGCGCCCGGAGCCCCGTTCCGTCCGTAGGGATTTTGCGCCGCGCCCGGTCTCGTCGCATAAAGGGTTGCCTACGGATGATGTAGTGCCGTGTTTATTGCGTCCTATTTGCTCCTCCGCCATCAGCGTTACCGCAATAGCGCGGAGCTCTCTCTGTCTCTCTTTACTTTTCTCTCTCTCTCTCTATCTATCTATCTCTATCTCTTTCCCTAGCTATCTCTCTTCTCTCTTCGGGGTCTGTGTGCTCCAGCGCGTTCTCGCAATGGCCGACGAGCGTGTGTGTGTGTGTGTGTGTGTGTGTGTGTGTGTGTGTGTGTGTGTGTGTGTGTGTGTGTGTGCAACTCTCGCTCCGCAGGAACTAATTACAACGAACCCCGGCTTGTTGGCCGAGAGAGTGCAATGTTTTCGTTCTTGTGCCCAGTGGTGTACCGTCCGTTTTACCGCGGCCACCCTCTCCCTCTCTCCCTTTATCCCTCGCTTCCTCTCATCCCTCTCTCTCCCGTCTCTTCCCTCCCACGAATCCCCGATTCTTCCTACCGCGTCCCGCGGCACCCTCGACGTGGTTCCCCCTCATCCCCGCCCCTTCGCCACGAATCCCAACGACGATACCTCGACGCGACTGTCCTCCACGCCTCCTCTCTCCCGTGGGATTTGCTTACAATGCGGAATCCGCCCGGGGGGAGAAAAAAATTTCAGCTTTTTGAAACCGGGACAAAAGAAGCGACTAGAAAATCTGGGAGAAATGCGTGGCGCCGTATTGCGTGCGTAGCTAAGCGCTATACAGCGGCGACGGTACGTAGTACCGTATGTATGTATCTATGTGTGTATACGCGGGGATGATCTATGACGAGCGGCTTGTGTGTAGAAACGCGCATTACGAGCAACTCTGGAATTGTTTTCCTCGGCAATCGTCGATTTCTGTGCGGCGACCGCACGCCCAGGCAGAGTCATTAAAAATCGAGAATAGCTGACGACGAGTACGTTTTATGCGAAGATTCGAAACGAAATTGTCGCAATCGACGGGAATAACGGAAAAAAAAACAGAATATTTGTAAACAAATATCCTTTTTACGATTTTTGTTGTGATCGTTTATTTTATACGATCACACACGTGGATATTGTTGTTCCTTTTTAATTTATATATATATATATATACAAATACACGTGCGCAGCTTTGCGTTTGTGACAGCGCGCGATATACAATTAATCAAATAAAAACAGATGCGAAATTCAAACATCGATCTTCCTCTCTTTCTAGTTGCTCGCAGTGCGCGCATTTTATATTAAAGTTACGTTTGATCGATACAAAGTCACGTGGAGAAGCGCCGTGTCTTCATTTTTTTTATTTTATTTATTTTTATTTTTTTTTATTTTTTTTTTTTTAGATTCGTCAGATTTATGCGTAACAGGTATCATAAACCTGTGAAGTGCGCGTTTTCCGTGCGTCAACAAAATAAAATACGTTACAGTCGACTCGGAAAAGTCGTAAATTTCACAAGTGTGAAAATACACGCCTCGAGTACTATTTCTTTTTATCTTACGGCTGGATTGAAACTCTTGAAATCTCTCTCTCTCTTGAACTCTTCTGAACTTATTCTCCAGCTATTTAAATCCTTCGCGTTATATAAGGATAATCTTGTCTCTTTTCTCGCGAAATTACGCGAAACCGGTCGCGGATTTCTTCTTCAAGTCGCGATCTCCATCTGCCCGATGACATCTTATCCATCTTTCGTTATCGATTTGACGCGCGACAATCGCTAATTACATCGCCCAGCGACATGGATACGGGCGGCGCCTGTTCCGCAGATAAAACACAATGGTTCGCGAAAAAAAGGGAGGGGTGAAGGAAGGGGTGAACCGTGTGCTCGTTTGTCGCGCGTCGATACGATAAAAACGGCATTGATATGCGTTGCACAGCTTGCGTCGTTTTATTTGTATGATGCATTTTCGAGGGGGAGAGAAACGTGTGCTTAGGGAAAGCGAGGGGGAGCGAGAGGATTGACAGAGACAGCGAAAGGGCGCGAAAGAGAGAAAGAAAAGGATAGGCGGCGATAACAGAAAAAAAAAAAGAGGAGGAAACGAGAGTTTTCGATGATTGATAGATGCCAGCCGATTGAAAACCGCGCGGATGTCTGCGAATGAATTTCACGTGCGGATTCGTGAGCGACGGAAGATCCGCGTCGTAGATCTCGCGCATGGTCGTTTTCATCATCGCTCCGGAAGTGACACCGCGTCGATACATCGATACAACGTAAGATACGTTCGCTGGAGGTGTTATTATTGCAACTGTTGTTGATTTCTGTCGGCGTTTGCGCGCGTATCGCGATTCTGGAAAAATTTCTTCTTTCAATGCAAACTACTGCACAGCTGTGTCCGCAAATATAATCGAATTTTAATTTAAATTATATGAA
>QVNW01004733.1:0-10123 GCA_014825475.1 Pseudomyrmex flavicornis
GCGCGATTAGGCCGTCTCACTTTAAAAGGACGGACTAACTCAACCACTTGAGGGCGCCACTTTCCGGGCAGAGACCCCAGTGCGGACTTGGGCTCGCACTCCAGTACCCTTTTAAGCGATCGGTGTAAACTAGGCTATAGAAACCAAGTCAATTTAGTACGAATATAGTACTTGATACGCGTATTAAACGATCGGTAAAACTAGATTTTTAAGACAAAACCTCTAATAATATAAAATCAATATAAAATCAAAGTATCAAGATAATAATATTTGAGTTATAAGTGTTTAAAAGTTATAACCGTGTTCAGCAGACTAATTGTTGAACAATTGTCTTGTCAACACTCAATGTTGATTTGTTAGATCTAAAAGTAAAGAGCCAATCACGTTTGATTGCTGTAAAGCAACTTGATCTGCTGAACGCGGCAACTCTATTAGAAGTACGTTCCTACCTTGATTACTAAAATACTATATTTCACGTCACGTGTACTATAGTTTTTGGTAACCAAGGTACGGTTTTGGAACATACTTCAGGTGGCCTACATTTAACGCGTTTAGACACGACGCATAATAAGTGCTGTTGGTTTTTTATATATCACTTCATAGTTATATTAAGTTTAATTGTAACATTTAATTATAATATTTTTATACTGTTTCATAATTTTGCTGTATTAAAATAAATAAATTTAATAAACAGAAATTTTATTATAATATATCGAAAATTAATGATCAACTTTACCATAACCAAAAAAAAATCAAATAGTATAAAAAAACCAATAAATAATTTTGAGTTTGTCAAACGTTGTGATTAAAATTTTGTAAGAATTTAATGAAATTATTATTATTATTATTATTATTATTATTATTATTATTATTATTGTTATTATTATCATTATCATTATCATCACTATCATTATGATCATCATTATCATTATCATATTATCATATTATCATTATCATCATCATCATTATCATCATCATTATAATTATCATCATCACTATCATCATCATCACTATCATTATCATCATCATCATCATCATCGTCATCATCATTATCAGTATCATTATCATCATCATTATCATAATTATCATTATCATCATCATTATCAGTATCATCATCATCATCATTATCATCGTTATCATTATCATTATCAGTATCATTACCATCATTATCATTATCATCATTATTATCATAATTATCATTACCATCATCATTATCATTATCATCATCATTATCGTTATCATCATTATCACCATCATTATAATTATCATCATCATCATCATAATTATCATTATCATCATCATTATCATCATTATAATTATCATCATTATCATTATTATTATTATTATTATTATTAATGTACAAACTGTATATTACTCACGTGTGTAAACATAGCTTGAATGAGAACATTCTTTTGCGATAATTTATAATTATCTACCTCAGTATATAAAGTTATTTGCAACTATCGAAAAATTCCCTTAAGAGGGTACTGGATACCGACAATAGAGACCTGTAAACCGACGTTTTTAATTTTCCTCCGATGTCGTATTTACTGCATTTAATCCAAAATGCTTCTCCAGAAATAAATAAATTGTGCAAAAAGTTTTAACATAAATTTTTACTAATAAAGTTTTCTTATATAACCTCATAATATATTCATGTGGCAGAATTATTTGTAAGTTTATATACGTACTGAAACTTAACTAGCGATAAAAGTACGACAAAAAAGAATACAATGAGATTATATAAAAAATATAATCTGACATTCAGATTATGATTTGAATATGTAATTGATAACAAAGTAGAAAATTTGTGACGACAGTATAGCTTATCATATGCTATCATTATAAATGAAAAAAAAAGAGTTCAAAAGAGCATTGTATACTCATTTTCAAAAGCACTATAGTTTTTTTTATACTTATTTGCTTCTGTAGAAGCACTTTTCATGTAATGCAGCAAATAAAATTAGAAATTAGAGAAAGTTATAAAAACGTCGGTTTTTATTATCGGTTTCCAGTACCCTCTTAACACGTTCGTTATCACGCGTCACGGATATAGTATGGTATGACCCACTCAAAGTTCAGAAGTGACACTGCACATGATGAAAAACTATTACATGAGAAACATATGCCAAGTTTTACTTACAGCAAATTGAAGATACTGGAGATATAAGGAGCAAAAACATATAACAAAAAAGTTTTTCACAATTATTTCCAAAATTATTCACATTATGAAAAAAGTTTTCAAACAAAAAATGAAGAAATTAAATTTTCTACAAAAAAGATTATAACCTTCATTCACATAACTTCAACCGTTTTCATGGTAGAACGCTGAGAAAAAGGTAAAGTTGTACATTAGCGAATACTGAGAGGTGAATATAGATTTTAAATTACATCTCATCGAGGTTATAAACCTTTTTTGTGGAAAATCTAATTTCCTACATTTTTTGTTTGAAAACTTTTTTTCAAACATATATTATATGTATGTGACACGTCGGTTTGTTTTGAGAGACCGTCGTCACATAATATAGAGTATATCGTGTTGGAAGAAACGCTTGGTCTGTGAGAGCGGTTTCTCCAAACAGATCGCGGTAGTAAACATGATAAGCGCTTGCTTTTTTTTATCGCATTTATCTCAGCGTCAGTACTCGCTGTGTTATTGGTGCTGGAGCGCAAGATGTGATATTGCGCACACAAATAATATATAGTTTGTACGTAAATAATAATAGTTTTATCTTGCAGAACTTTAACCAAAGTTAGAAAAAAGTACTTTTTGCAAGTAAATTCGAGCACTACTTATTTAAATATCAAATAGTCAAGAAACAAAGAATTGTCACACATGATGCGTCGTACTTGAACGCGTAAAATGTAGGCTACTTGATAAATTAACTTAAATGTTTATAACTCAAAAATTAATACTTTATAACTTTGATAATTTGACATTAAGATTTTTATCTCACAATGTTATCACGAATACTCTTTAAGTTATGGTCGTGAGTTACAAACATCCTTTATGTGTATGTTGTGTACATAGAATTCAGTGTTTTAAGATAAAAAGAGTAATAACATCAAGTTTTAAATCAAACAATATGTTTTTGATTGACCCATATGCTATCATAAAGTGAGTCTGTTTTATCGGTAAAACTGAATCTTTTTTGCACATCTTTTTTTTTAGCTGTATGGATTGATGAATCTTTTTTAATTAAAATACATACAAAAGAGATTCAAAAAGTTCAAATTTCAATTTTTTTAAATTTTGTTATATAAATTTGAAAATTGAAATTTTTTTTATTTTGTTATATAAATTTGACTTCCCGGATCCTTTATTGTAAGTACTTTAATTGTAAAAAAAAAAATTTATCAATCTATACAACTAAAAACAAAAGCAATATTTTTCGCAATATCTTAAAATTAGTCAGGAGTATACGCAGTCTATCATATATGAGATGCAAATCTAGCATCCTATATGAATTTAAGAATTGAAATTTCAATTCAATACTCACGTGTAAAAATTTACATGGAAACAAATATATATATATGTATATATATGCACGCGTATTTCCGTACATTCCGCGACCGGCTCACACGACCGTAGATATATATTTCGATTAGAATTTTCAGGAGCCTATAGATTCATTATTAAAAATAAAAAAATTTGTGCGCAAAAAAAGATTCAGTTCTATTTAGAAAACAGATGCACTTTAAGATTTTCTTAATTCAAAAACGATTCAACTCATATCGATTAAAAAGTATATACGCATAGGTATATGTGCAATATTATTGTACTTACAATTAAAAAAGTATGCCAAATAAACTCACATTATTTTTCTTTTTATAATTATAAGAAAATTGCACAAACTGTACTAAAGTTTTATTATAAAAACATAGATGAATTGTTAAAGCAATAAGAATACTTACTTCAAACAATCTGGGATTCTCGAAATTATTTTCCGCCATAAGATGTTTATCATGTTGCCCATTTTGTTGTAGTTGTTGATAATTTTTATCCGGTGCCAGTGACATTCTATTTGCAATATTTCCTAAATTGAACAAATCATTCCAGTTTGAGAATGTGTTGGAATCACTAGCAATCGAATCTTTCATATGCACTTGAGTCGTAGCAGTATTACTGACTGAACCCCACCACGTAATTGGCGGTTGGGGCGGTCGATTGTCTTTCCACAAATTAAAATGCTCAGTTAATTCATAATTGCCGAACATATACTTATTTGTCGATGTTTGTGGTTGCAGTTTCTGAACTTTTGCCACGTCGGTTTGATTTGGGAATGAAAAGTCAGTCACATCAGAGTCTTTGTAGTATGATTGTGATAACTGATTCGACAATGGTTGACTTAATGCTTGAGTATGATCGAAGTTAAGTTGAAAATTTGTGCTCGTCGGAATTTGCGTGTTTGCCAGTGACGGCAAACTCTGTTTTTGAGAATCTTTTTCATATAGTGTTGACATAATTGTCGACATGTTTGTCGAGTTGTCGATATTTAACTGGTTAGACATGCCGTTTGATCTGGGACAGTTCTGTATTGCGTTATGTTGAAAATCTATTGCGCAATTTTTTTGTTCCATATTTATAGCCGACTGCAACCCCATGTTGGTTTGTAAATTTATATTTTGTTGAGCAGCAGATCCTAATCGCATAGTTTGCTGCAGCAACTGCGCGGGACTATGAGACACATTCTGCGATACCCTATGATGCAACGGTCTGCTTTGACTAATCGTGTGTGTAATCCCATTTAAGGACTGCGGTATCGCTGAAACTAAGTGGCCGTTATTCAGCTGTTCCTGAATTTGATAACGCGACACACTTGTTGTTTGAGGTCGATTTGCTATGAAGTTTTTTGCAAACTGCGGATTCTGTACGTTAAACGATGATTGATTCGTATAGCATATTGGTCTTAATGTCGAAACTTGTTGATCGCACTGTGCTGTCATATTAACGTGCATCTGTGGTAGTATCTGCTGGATGACTTGCTGTTCTTTACTTATCAACTGATTCACTTGAACGGGAATAGAAACATTGAGCGGCAATTTTGTGTGTCTTTGGATTGGCTGGTTTTGAACCAATATGTTCCGGCTAGTGAGAGAAGCAATCGGCATTATTAACTGTTGATTTTGAACGCCAATGTGCGTATTATTCATACTAAGAGTTTCACTAGGTATAGTCATCTCCGAAATTGACATTTTTGGCTTATTTGCAATAGAAGTGGTAATCAAAGGAACAGTTACATTAACTTTTTTGTTTTCATTCTCTTCTTCAACAATCGCAGGTGACACATTTTTAAACGTTACTTGCTTCTGCTCCGTCTCCGCGCGACGCATAATCGCTTGCATCGCTATGTTTTGCCGCGGTTTTCTTACGAAAGAACTTATTTCGATGTCGCTTGCTTCTGCAATGTTCGTTAAAGAATCACGATTTCGTTCTAACGAGCCTTGCGGTTTCAAAATGCTTTGGAAAATTTTCTTGTCTGCAAGCATCTCGATATCGATTTCCAAAGATCCTTTGCTGCTAGCAGTCTCGGACAATGTCGGACTCATTGACATATTTGACTGCTTTTTTTTGTTCAAACTAAGTTCTTCAAGTTCTTTCATCAGTTCATTACTAAGACTACCATTACTCATAGATATAAATCTCTTATTGCCCGTTTCTTCTTGCATCATAATCGATATTGGTGTTGATCCATTGATCTGATACTGAGCGAGACAACAGCCCAAATGCAAAATACGTACAGCTCGTAACTTATTTACTGTCATAATGTTACTTTCGAGAGCAGTATTCGTGAATCTGAGATTTCCAAAACTTTTTTCCAACGGCAAAAAACCTTGAAGATCACGGTCCTCTGGCAATGGCACTGCAACATCTAATTTCATCATATTAATCGATTTATCTTCTTATTTTTTATCTTAAGGTAGTTCTATCACGTAAGGCCGAATTTCGTGGGTGCTAAGAGGGAGCTATTAAAATTTGAAAGAAAAAAAACGCGTACTATGCATGACTAAGAATATAATTATTGATGAAATAAAATAAACTATTTGTAAAAAAATATTTTATAAATAATTCTATTACATCTATCACTTTAGATCAATTTATTAAATCGAAATGGTCGGTAACGTTATTATTTTTTTTAATGTCTACTTTTTATACAGTTTGAAGATATATATTTAGTAGTTTCTGGAAAAGATCTCAAGTCTATAAGTTAAAGAAATACGAACACAAAGAATTTGCGTATACTACATATGTCAATGTTTTATACCTGTGTTAAACTTAATTTGTCTCATTAAAATGGTCGGTAATCGACTGTTTTTTTGTTTGAAAAAAATGAAGATTGGTTCAGACAATATTATACAAAAAATTGGAATTTGTCAGAACTTTTGTCTCGTGATAGAACTACTTTAATATGCAATATACACTCTATTTTAATTTAATGCAATTATTCATATTATTTCTTTTTTATACAAAAAATCTGACTTTACTATATGTATATTATATATACGTATATATATAATAAAATTTTATACATACGGGCGCGCATACACGCGCTTAAATGCATTACACATTTTTAAACTTACTAATTGAAATATGTATACAAACAATAAATTTATAACAGTTTGTATTTAATAACTCTAAACTTACATTCCTCATGTTTGAAATCCACCACACAATTCTGTAGAGCATTTAACAGTACACAAAGGCTGGGCCAGATCTGTAATCTTGATGTAAAAGCTATTTCTTCCAAAACCATGGGTTTTATACTGATCCAATCAAGGCACAGTTTTACTATAACAAGTTTTATATGTCAATTTTTCCAAAATTAAAATAATGAAAAACAAAATACTTACTTGAAGGCAAGGCGAAGTATTCAATAATAGAATTCTTTATTGTATAGACAGGTAATAGCAAGGCAGATAGAGTGCCTGCAATTAGATCTAGAATGCAGTCGCAAGCAAGTTTTTCATCGTTAGTTAATTGCTCATTTTTTAGCAATTCTGTACTATCAGTAGTGATCCCAGCTGCGTGTTGGAAAGCATACAGATTGATCACAAGCATCTGTATGAGCATCCATGAGCTGAAACTTTCAGTGGCTATCAGTGCAGTCAATGTTTCTGTCAATTGCTTGCTATATGAGCATGCAACTTTCAAGTCGCCAAAATTATGGATGATCCCATGTAGCTTGAGAAAAACTGCAATGTATTCTTGAGAAGTCAATTTGGTCTTTCCATCTATATTGAAAGACTTATCATTCAAGGCAGAGGACAAAGTTGTGGCAAGATTTGCCATAGCAACTGGAAATGGATGTTTAACAGCTACTGAACGTGCATAGTGAAATACAGTGCCTAATTTATCACCGCGAGATGCCTCTAGAAGTGCCAGCTGATTGTATGGCTGTCCACTGGATGGTGATAATGAGACAGCATGCCTGTAAAACATCTCAGCTTGTTTGCTTTCATTTCTGTATCGTGCAATATCACCCAAATGCACAAGGCAATATTGGCAAGCATAAAAACAAGATGATCTGTGTGGTGGAGATAATTTTTCAACAGCTATCCATGATGATGTATATCCATATACATAACCTTTCCTGCAAAAAATGATTAAATTCTCAACAATTTATCTCAAAAAAACTTTTAAAACAACTACATAAAAAATGTATAAATAACCTTCTAAATGGTAAATCCAAATCAAATACAGTACAAATTTCCTGCAACAATGTCAAATAAAATCCACTGGCTGCTTCTAAACACATACTGAGCAATGCCTGAGACTCAATACGCTTAGGATTTTTTTTATCTTTAACTTGTGATTGTAGTGTTGCTATATAATTCTTAAATCCAAGATTCCACAGTTCTTGCTCAACTTTTCTGTCCAAGGCATATTCCAGATCCAGTATAAGAACTTGCTGATATATCTTTTGTAACTGTTGTTGACATATCCAGGCATCATAGTCATTTAGCAAATCCTTACAACGTTGAACCTTGTCTTTTAATGGTTCTGCCTTCCTATCAACAATTATATTCTACATAATAAAATAAGCAAAAAATGTTTTTTTCTTTACAATTGTGTGCACGCATCTAACTGTTAATCTTACTTTAAAGCCTGAATGGCTGCTTTTAGGCCCATATTTTATATTTTATGTAGTCAAATAAGACTACATAAAACTTCTTTCACCTAAAAAATGTATCCTGTTATTATTGTTTTTGGAGAACAAAAAGCAAATTTTAATCCTAGAGCGCGCGAGAACATATAATTTTTTTTCTTAACCTCTGATTGAACACACGTTATTTTATTAGTTGACTATAATTCCCTAATATTGTAAAATTACATTTATAAAATGTGTAGAAAACAGGCAAACGTACACTTCATCTTCATATACTTTCTTTCAACTGAATGCGCAATTTAATCAGAATATATCACAACACAATTACTCATATCTGAGAAAGAATTGTATGTCTATGCCATTTTTTTCATGTGGACGAGAGCATGGAAATATAAGGGGTAAAAGCCATTAAAAAGAGGGCGATGAGGTAAACTGTGCCTACTGTTTTGATTGGCTGTTAGGCCTAATCACACTAGCAATTGACGATTGGATTGCGATTGTGATTGGCGATTAACGATTAGTTTTTAACCAATCAGAGCAAAGCAGGAAGCGATTGACATTGGTTACGTTCAGAAAACTCAACGATTGAGAGATCAACACTTATGATAGGACTATTCCTCAAACTCTGCAACGGTTCCAAAAGTATGATCCAATCATAAGTGAATATCTCTCAACCGTTGTGCAACTGTTGAGTTGTCTGAACGCACTCATTAATGACTACCGTGTAACTGGATAATTGGAAATCGCCAATCGTCAATCGCAATTACAGTCCGATCTTCAATTGCTAGTGTGATTCTTTATATGACGCGAACGCATTGGCAAAACGAGGAGGTTAGGGTGCGATTCCATGCACAGTTATTTTTTGCGTAAGGGCTATAATACACAAAATGATATAGAGTGCATATGTATAGCATAAAACTATTTGTACCAATGAGCATCTAGCATGATTTTATGTAAATCAATATGGCGACTTTATGCTAGACGCTCATTGGTCTATATAGTTTTATGCTATGCATATGCAACTATGAGTGCAGTCAAACAGACTCTTCCGAACGCTTCGATCGCTTTTATTCTAAAGGGTGTCAGTACATAAAGCGCGGAAACGCGGAAACGCGGAAATCAAAAGCAACTAAACTTTCCTAGATTTCTGTGTTTTCGCGCGTCCCGTTCCGTCTATTTTGATTATCTTATATTACATAGAGCATATTTTGGAAATCGTAACGGAAAATTATAAAATATCAATTTTTAACAATATTTATTGATCAAAATGTTTGTATTCAATAGATAAAGTAAAAAAATAAGCATATTAATAAAAATTGCAGTAAATTAAAAGAAAACAATCTTTAAAAATAAATACAAATATCTACTTATCACTATATCGTTCCGGTTTTCTGTTCAAAATATGCTCCATGTAATATAAGGAGAAACAAACTCGCGGAACGAGAGCGTTAAATATTGTCAACGCGATTCCTGGTCGTGTGGCAGAGATTTTTTCGTAGCCATCAAACGAGAAAAGAAGCATTGTTAACGCGAATACAGTGTATTCTCAAATTTTGGAGCCGCTTTAAAAAGAAAGCTCTATTACGTTTTACGTTTTTATTTTCTGTACACTTGCATACTTATACTTACTTGCGTACTTGATACACACAAAAATAATTCTGCTTTTCCGCTCAAACGTGCGGAAAAAAACATACTCAATTCGCGGAAACGCAGAATCTAGTTACTATTTTATTCCGCGTTCCGCGTTTCTACGTTTCCGTGCTTCATGTACTGGCCCTTAGGGTGCCAATACATAAAGCGCGGAAACCATAGACTTATATATAAATAGACCCAGCGTTCAGTGAGAGAAGTTGTCCGTGTCTTCTAAAGGACGATATGAAGTAAGGTGCTGTCTCCGTCGCTCCGCCGGTCTGGAAGAAGAACGTCGATGGGTAACGTTGAAGGAAAGGGAACTTAAAGGCGCGCGCACCGCATTTACATACGTGTAATATAGGCTAACATCATGCGTGTGCACA
>QVNW01004734.1:0-16523 GCA_014825475.1 Pseudomyrmex flavicornis
CACAAATATAATGTACCACGAATGTTATTTTAAACTGGTTTGAAATATATAATACATTTATTTAAACTACAAATAAATGTAAGGTCATACGAGCCGTTCACAGGATATTGTGCGGAAATATACATATATATATATATAACAAACTATGAATAAATATATGGTCTTACGAGCCGTTCGGAGTGTTGTGCGAAAATATACGAATATATATAACATATATGTATAACACATATATATATATATATGTTATACATATATATATATATATCCGTATATTTCCGCAAAACACCCCGAACGGCTCGTAAGACCATATTATTTATTCATAGTTTGTTACTTTTACGAGCCTTAGAATCTTTAGTAATTTGTTATAAATAACATGTATAATATGTATATATATATATATGTTCACATGTAAATTTACACGTGAGTTTTTAAATTGAGATTTCATTTCTTAAATTCATATAGGATGCTATACTTGCATCTCATATATGAAAGACCCCGAATATCCTCCTAATTAATTTTAAAATATTACAAAAAGAGTAGATTCCAGATTTGACTCCTCAGCCAGGAGTCAAACCTGGAATCTTCGGCTTTCCGAGCCGCGCCATCCCTGTTAGGCCGCCGATGCACTTGGAGCTTGTCTCGCAATATTCAATATATCTATCGAAGAATGATCTGATAGTCCTAAACGCTTAATTCGATCAGCGTAAATTCAACTATTAATAAAGACTCTAAGACTCGTGAGAGTTTCTAAAATATGAATAAATGTAAGGTTATACGAGTCGTTCGGTAGATTCCAGATTCGACTCCTAGTTGAAGAGTTTTTTTTGCAATATTTTAAAATTAGTTAGGGATATTCGGGGTCTCTCATATATGAGATGCAAGTATAGCATCCTATATGAATTTAAGAATTGAAATCTCAATTCAAAAACTCACGTGGAAATTTACATGTGAAGGCGGTGATCCATGCTAACTTCTGATTCACTTCTGTGCGCATTACGTTGGTGAGATCCCAAATGTACTGAATAGTATTGTTAATCTGCTCGAGTTTCTGAAACGTTTCCTCATACTGTTCAATGGTTTGCTCGTGTTGCTCCAATATACGATTGGTGCTCGATTCGATCTTCTCCCATATCGCTTGGGCTTGTTCTTGTATTCTCATCAAATCTTGCAGTAATTCCCGATGATTTTCTCCACGCTCCATTGCTTGCTGCTCGATATCTTGATGTGCTTTTTCTGAAAGATAAAATGTATATTATAATAATTTTACAAAAGATTTACACACGCATAAAATATATGATAATAAAGAGAAAAAAATGAAAAAAATTTACTACCTAGTTTTTTCTTTATATCTTCCGCCATAGTTGCGAGCTGAGCGTGCCCGGATCGTATCAATGCCTTCTCATTGTTCAATTCTCGTAGATTTGTTGTTATTATGTTGTGAGCTGTTGTTTGTGCGTCCTTCAGATAACTTTGTTGTTCCAAGAGTACCTTGTTTCCTTCGGATAACGAGGACAGAGCCTCTGCTGTTTGTTCCTCCAGACGATCCTGATTTTGCTAAATAATGCGAGATTCATGGGATCTTAGAATTAGAAGCAATTTGATAAATTACTTTAGAAAATAAAATATACGATGAATTACTTTCAAGGAGTTCAATGCTTCAATCTGAGAATGCGCAGACTGCATCAGTTTGTTGACTGTCAACTCTGTAAGAGCACGAAATTGTGTACTTCGAGCTGCATAACAGACTGCCCTAGCTCTATTACTCATTAAATGATATGCATTCCACATGTCAGCATCCATGTCCGTTGTGCATTGCTTAAGTGACTAAAAAAATCACAAAAAAATATTTGTCTTTATACTTACATATCAATAGTCACACTACTCTGCTCAGTTATATATTCAGTTATGTTTTCAGAATTTTCTCAAAGTTGCACTTGTTCAGCACAGTTTTTTAAATATTTTTCATTCGTTTCTTAATTACAAATTTTACAATACTGAATATTAAATCTATATAAAGCACTTCTGTTAAAATATAATGACGTTATGTACGTATGACACATCCTTGGAAGGGACATTGAAGTCCCTAAGCTTTGGGGAGGTCTTCTAAAGGAAAAAGTGGGGGGGAAGTGTGCAAGTCTGAACAAGCACAGTGTTCATAAAGAGTTGAGAGAGCTATAACTTGTTATGTTATGCTGTACTGCTACTAATAAGTTTTTTTATATATTTAAAATATAAATCAATGTATATTAAATAAGAGACATTAAAAAAATTATATTTGAAAAAATACAGAGAGCAGTTAAATATGTGTTCTATTTTTTAAATTAGGTTTTCTCAAATAAAATCTTATAAAATAAAAGTTAAATAAAATGTGTTTTTTATATATTGTGTTGTGTTGCATAAAGAAATTTCTTATTTTACAAACTCTACATACCATTTCTTCAGTGCAAGGAAACATTTTCCTGCCCTCAACTGCTGACTGACAGTTGAGAAGATTGACACTCAGCTTAGCTAACTCTTCTTCTGTCATATCGGAACAGGAAGTTTTGATCTTCATGATCACCTTATGCTGGCAAGTTTCCAAAGAAGAGGACACTTGAATATCTGTAAATTTAGCAGCTTCCTGCAGAAATTTCTCATCTTCTGTCATTGATTCGTAGGGAATTGAGACCAGAGGTACACCATCAGCAACTACAACTGTGGTATCATCTGTTTTTGACTGCCACATCCAATCCAGTATCGATGTACTTCCAATTTTACAATTAAACAATGTGATGAACATTAGCAGCAGCAACTTGAACTCCATTTTGAACTGTATTTTCTGCGACTAATTATCTTCTACCTACAAACAGAATTCTTAAAAAAATGTATTTAGTCTCTTGTACTTCCTAACATTAACAGAAGTTCCATCTAAAAAATTTATCAAACTATTTGTCAACTAACCAATTTGACACAGTAGATAAATCACACAGATGCTTTTTTGTTGAGTTTACGACTAGATTTAATTAAAAAAAAAACTAATTTGTGATGTTCAACATCACTACCTTACACTAAAAATAAATAACAGTCAATTATAAGTAATGTTTCAAGAATATCTTGTTTGTTTCACAATTTCGTAACGTTTGTTGAAGGAACGTCCGTTATTATATGAGAACCTTATCGCGTGAAGAAACTCGATTTCTGTCACGTCGTTGCAAATTATATTTACAAGACAAAAATAACCGTCTTCCGAATTTAAATGCGAGCAGAAGCGCTCATTCGTATGTATCTGTTTGTCATGTGCCGTAACGACTGCGTCGTTTAAATATGGCGACCGGTGAAAACCGTTTGGCGCAAGAATAGCTAACAAAATCAAGTATCTCTATTTTCTATTATTTATCCACTCTCTGTTATTTATCTCAAAAAATATTATCTCATTTAATTGTACATAGATAAACACTGTTCTCTCGAGATACAAACTTAAAAATTATAAAAAATATCCCTTTGTGTAATTCAAACTTAAACATTGATATAGAACCAATCGCCAAATGTGAACGGCTTCACGTGATCATCTGAACATTCAAAAGCGACTCATCATCGCAGCGCTACCAAGGATTGGCAGCGCCAGGATTCAGGTCGAATCCATTATTTTATTTCTAAAAACTTTCTATTTATTTTATATTCTATAATACAGAAAAAAAATGGAAAATGAAAATTTGTAGTTTTTTTTACAAAAAAAAAAAAAACAAAGAATTGTTATAGAAAATAAAAACTCATCCATGATTATCCTCGTCAGGTTTTGTACAAATTATTTTTATTTCTTTTCCGGCACAACCTCACTGATACCATACATCCCGGCCAGTAAGCGCCCGTGAGACGACGGTACTGGTTCTTTGGGCGGTAGATATGGGCCTTTTTCACCCATATATACATAACTTTAAAAATTAATTAAGAAAAAGAATGTCGTATGTTATTAGAATAAAAATTCACGTGTTATATACATATATAAAAAGGATACGGTAATCTCAAAATCCAGTAAGCGCTTTGCGAAAGTTTGATCGGCTCTTCGCATCCAGTAACAAATATCGGGCAAGGCGGTGGACCAGGTTGTACGCGAGGATTCAATGTGACATGCACCGGCGCTTTGGGCGTTACAACGTGAATTCTCATTAACTGAGCGATCAGCGGTTTGGTTTGTCTACAAAGAGAGAAAAATACGCGTATTTTCTCGATGAACTTTGTAATAAACATAGCTTCACATACCTGCAAGGACACGCAAAATAAAGCGGCATATCGGTTGTGCTCGATGTCACCTTGTTTCCGCTATCTTTTACTATTCCGCTTCCGGTCGCCTTCAACACCTTGTCGGGCGCCGATGCCATGAATCGGTGCCCGCGCGGACACTCGTATTCCACTCCGACAAATATTTTCACTACAAACTCCTTGCCTCCCTTTGACTTGCGACTACGAATATTGTTCATATTTTGATAATTCTTGCCTCCTCGCGGGCAATAGCCCCCATGAGATCCGTGATCGCCTACAGTAGGCCACAAGGAGTTTCGTTCCTTCTGATGTTCCAATCTAACGGTCACATCCCACGGCAGAAGAAACGCAGAGGTAGGAAATATACCGTTTTGATGCTGCAGTCCCAAGTTGTGAGAATAAAGACTGCTCGGTCCGAGGCATATCAAAGACCAGCTCGAAAATTGCGGCAGCAAGCCTGCTGGCGATTCGGTGTGCAACATTCCAGGCAGATATTCCGTCGTCGACGGTTGTCGGACTAGAGATTTATCTGTAAAATGCTTAAATGTAATTAGATAGCGGTTCTTTGTTGGAAAATGATGGAAAGAGAAACGTCACATTACCTTTGAAGTTTTCAACGTCACTGTCAGAGGCACGTGTCGCTTCTATAACAACCTTGTGCGAGTCGCTTGGCGTGAAACTCGTCTTGTTGATTAACCTAGTGATGTCCTCTTCGATCGGGTCACTCGTCGTCTGTGATTGACCGCCCGTGCCATAATCTGTAATTTTGTTTACAATGTTAATATGTTAAAAATCTCTGATATGGTTTACTTGCCATTTAAGGTATCGGCTCCTAAGCTACAAGCTTGCGTATCTTCTTGTGGAGTGGAAGAGTCATTGCGACTGAAGGAGTCATGGCGTTTCGTAGATGAAAATAACTGAGCTGGTCTAGTCAGAAAAAAAAACAAAGTGTATATTAGTATCGTGCGACGGAAGAAGATTGATGAATTGTCTACCTGTAATTATGTGTGCTGGGTTGAAACACAGGAAACTGTATGCTTTCCAATTGGGCACAGCCGCACTGTTTCGCCAACATCTGAAAATAGTCATAGTTGGCCTGTCTCAGATTAAAAGGATCTTCCCTCGCACCTTGAATTCGACCGCAATTACAAGCGCACACGTATCTAACTCCGCTGCAATGTTCTCTGACGGGTAGATCGCTGTAAATAAACAGAGACGGTTATAACAAATAATTTATTTACAACAATAATCTTTTTGTACCTTTCGTCCTCTCTGCTTCCTTCAACTTGCTCCCCACCGCCAGCGCCCTCGCTGCCTCCTCTATGAACGGGATTGGTACAAGGGTGACCAGTCAACGATAACACTTCGCACATCTGTCTGCCCGCTCGCCAATGTTTATCGCATTCTGCTTGCAACTTCTCGCGAAATTCTTCAAACAACGGACCACGAGCGTGCATCTCGAAAACTGCCACCGCGTGCGCCAATTTCGATTCGTGGTACGCTCTGAAACACATCAGCATTTAATTAAAACATGAAATTTTCGTTAACACATACTGTTACCTCAAATAGCTTTTTTTACCTCGTGTAATGTTGCGGCAAGTTCTCCTGATACGCCTGTAAAGCTCTCGGAAGTACTTTGTTGCAACGACTTTTGCTGAATTTCACATCTATATCCAATAAACTATGAAGCATCAACAGTTCTTTGTCACTTCCATGAATAAAATAATCAAAGACCTTGTTTGCCACTTGAAAAAATAGGTTTAAAGTAGGTATCTGTGAAACGCAGCTTATTAATTTCAGTCAATATTAATCTGATGTTGAATAAGACACATATGTTGTTGCAAAAATTGTTGAAACGAACGCGGTTCTGCAAATACACAACATTATCACATATATCACTTATTGCATTACTTATTAAAATCTCTCTTTTTTTTTATTCATTCTGATCTAACCGGTTTCTGCATCGTCTGTTAGACCACTGTTTGAATCCAGACTGGCAAGGCTTCTCGACGTCAAACTACCAGAACCTTGTTTACAACTTTGTATCAGCTGTCTCATCATGTATCCCAGAATATCCCTTGACTCTGTACTTCCGGTATGCATATACACAAATTCCTGATTGGCTGGTATAGCAAATAAAGAATTTGAGCTAAAAAGGAAAATAATTTCAAGATCTTATCGGGATTTCATATAAAATCAATGAATTTTTATTTTTTCACACCTGATATTTGTGACAATTTTATTTTTCCTTAACACACGATAAATTTGATCTTCAAGAGCGTGTTCTAATTTTTTAATATTAGCTGTGCTGTCTGTTTCCTGGAACACTGCTGGACAAGTTTCAAAGTAAAATAACATTCGTGGTGAACAAGGTCTGACATTTGCAACCCAATCTTTCGGTAGACTATAAATACTGCTCAACACATCAGACAGTTGTGGAGAAATCTTCTGTCTACATTGTACATATATTATCATTTATTTAAAAAATCAATTTGTTTCTTTTTTTTTTCAATAAGCCGTTTCTAAGGTTTTTTATACCAACCTAACTATATCCATAGCGCGAAATAAATGCACGTAACTATAGTCAAACGTGTGTGTTGGATGGGTAAGTATAAGTACATGAGATATGTGAAAAAGTACTAAAAGTGCTCTTGCATATTTATCTCTCATATGTGCCCATGTACTAAGGAAATCCTTGCTATTCTGCTCTTTGGTGAACTTGGCATATTCCTCTAGAAGAACATAAGTATCCAGGAATCCTTTCAAGTGCAAGTAAACAATTCTTTCCTTGGGACTGTAGTATCCTTCAATTTCAGACTGATAAACAATAAAGATCTGATAATCACATTTAGAAGAAAATTTACAATATATCTAAAACAAATCATCCATACCCAAGACTCTTCGTCAACTTGTGGTTTATCCAGGAGGTTCACCTGAAGAATAGAACTGAGCATGTTTGTCTTGCATCCTTTCGCTCGATATTCAGATTTACCAAACACCGAGACAATTACAACTTTCTTATCAATTTGTGGAAAACTAGAAGATAAAAAAGAGGCATCGTTCAAGTTTTTTCATTAAGAAGAAATACAAAATATTGATCTGATATTGTAACAATTACAAAACCTTATCGATTTTGATTAATTAAATAATTTAATATTTAATATTATCAAATAACCGCTCACCTGTTTATATCATAGGGTAGAGTAAATTTCTGCGGCCGCATTTGGCTTACTTAACATTAGCAGAATCTTGTAAGTATACATGCAGCTCTTGTCTTGTTTACTACTCAATTGCAGTGTTTGGGAGAATGTTAGAAAAATTTATGTCTGTCGTGCGCACACGTGAGCGATTAATGACGGATTTACAGCGGACGTAAGTCGGAAAATTTCCAGAACTGATCAATGCGACTGGCCAATTCTGGGGATTTTACAACTGCGATTATTGCAAACGAGGCTTAACGTAATCAGAGTACTGACTGCAACGCATGCTCAGATAGTGAATCTTATCGGTACGACAGATCTCTTTATTTTCAAAACATCACTCGATTACGGTCAAAAAGTATTTTATTTTTTGAACAACAGGTGTTAACTTTTCAAATCTTCTATCATACATGAAAAAAAGAATCAAAAGTATTTCTGTCAAATGTCTGAAGTACAAGTTAAAACTCGTACTTTTCTAAGTAATTTTATTACACACTATCCGTATATCTTAATTAATTTAAATATCTTTATATAAATAAGAAAATGTAATACACATTTGTGTATGAAAGATATAAATTTACTTGCAATGTTACTGCATCCATGTTGTAGTTCATACAAGTTTGTTGAAATTAATCTTATTAAGACTGTTGAATTTGTGTGAGTGCAATGTTTGATATCAAGATAATCGCAGAGATAAGAGATAAATGTTCCCACCTTGTCTCAATGTTCTATTATGTTAGTGATAAAGAAGGTACAAGATTGATCGCATAACTGTATGCCGCTTGATATATAGATTCGTGATTTTTTATTTCACATTTGTGTCGTTTTGGCTGTAAGCTCCTTGTTTGTTTACCATTTATCATACATCACACTACGTTCACGATGTGGCCTTATTACGATGCGGAAGAATGGAGTGTATTACCACCGGAACTCAATAGAAGGTGAAAATTTATATATATTCTGTGTTTAATTTCTCTCTGCAAAGATGGAATCCCTCATCAGAAGTATATATATAGCTACTTACTGTTTCTTCCAAGTGTTTCCTCTTTTTTAAGATTAATATTACTTAGAACACATCTTGTACTAAAAATTAGAAACAAAGAAACTCTTGAGCCACATAAAAGCCAGATAAAGTATCTGGTATAGAAGCTAATTAAAGTTTTTTTGTGTAAAAATTGGTGAAGTCGCACTAAACATTCATAAAATACAGAAACAAAACAAAAACATGTAAAATTTAGATACAAGATGTATTTTTTGCAAAAATACTTTTAAAATAAGATACTGTATCATTTTGATTATATATACATACTTGGTTTTGCACCTGGAAGAAAACATGATATATGATTACTTGTGCAATGACACTTGTAGGACAATAAATCATAGCTTTCATTGATCTGATACAAGTGCAAACGAAGTGATGATAAAGAAGATATTGCTTTGTTCTCTCTGCGCGCTTTCAAGAAAATTTCCAAATTAGCGTCGTATAAAATTCAAGAAAACTCATCTCCCACGTGCTTTGCACTTCTCGCGTTTGCTCTCATTGTGACGCAAGAGATGCAAAACTTTTTCTACGTCTATGACAAAGCAATGTTTTTCAGATCGCATCTAAAAAAGATTTATTCACTGTTTACGATCTTTACGCATGATTCACGGATTTTTCTGTTTGAGGTTACGGCGATTTTCGCGCGTTTCTTCCGCACGACGAGCGTCGTCACCGTCGCCGTTCTCGCGCCGAATCGAAGCGCGTGAAATTTATCTTGGACGCTCGCGTTTTCGCGTAGCGTGCGGTCATCGTGCGGTCTTCCATGTTCTTTCTCCTGCGGGTCTTCTTTCTCCATGAAAAGTCCCTGACGACGTCAGTGACAACGTTGACGGCAGTAGCGCGACGGCCATCTTTGAGTGTTTAACTGCCACACACAGGCGAAATTCTACTCCTACGGCGGCCGTCTGCCTTGAGAGTCGAACGAGGAGAGAGTGAAAGAGAGAAAGAGAGAGAGAAAGAGAGAGTGAGTGGGAGAAAAGTGAGAGAAAAAGAGATAGCGGAAGATCGGGGAAGACCGGAGACCCCGCGCAATAGAGAGAGATAGAGAAAAAGTAGTACACGCACGGTGCGTGTCGTTATAGGTGGCTCGAATTATCGCGCGGGCGGACACGGCTCTTTAGTCAGGCCAAGTGTGTGGGGTGTATTATATGGTGGCCCGTGTTGGTCGACGACCGTATTGTCGATAAAGGATTTTTGTGCAGCACAGCAAAATCGTGTATATTCATGGAGCTCGCACCGCGGACTAGGAGCTAGCTCTACCTTCACTGTCAAATTTTAACGACTCCGTAACGGGTACGTATCCACGTCGTCGTCTTCGTCGTCGGCTGCCGCCGAGTCCAAGATGGTCCAAGACGATCTCGGTTTTCCTCCTCCGAGTGTAACGTATCGGTAACACGCCGGCGATGTGTTTCGAATATACTTCCTCGGCTGTGCCACGGAACGAGAGAGACGAGAACGTGAGGGCGCAACGATTCGCACCTCACACCGTTTATGTTCACCGCACGGTGGTTTTGATCCTCGAAGAAGGCAACGACTCCCCTCGACCTCCTCCTCCGGTCAAGAAATTTTGAACTCCAGCGCCGTCACCGTCGGCGGAATCCTCGTTCTAATATGTCATCCCGTTGTCTTGTAATGTAAACAGAGCCAGGGACTGTTTACTTCACACCTCCAGGAGATAAATGCAACACATAAGACACGTTAGAGCCCCCTTACTCCACCTTGAATATTTTTTTACTTCCTCTTGTGTGTTTCACTCGTCCACGTCTGTCGGTTCCACATGCCGCACAGGAAGTCGCTGGTTTCGTCGCGTTCGCGACAAAGTATACTCTTATCAATTGCAACAGAGTATGGTCTCACGACACAGTCGCGGAACTAACCCTCTCTTTCTCTTTCTCTCTCTCTCTTTCTCTGTTGGTAACGTTTGTCTTTCGCAGTTTCTTTTTACACTTTAAAGCTATCGTGTCTCGCAATCGTGTGGTGCGGCTGAGTGTCGTGATTCTAAGCACGTGAAATCATCAGGCGAGTGACACGTTTGTTCGCAGAAGTGGCGGTTGATATCTATCGTGCTCGCTCGCCTCTTTTGTGTTTTCTCGTCGCTGATTGAACTCCAAATTCGGTATGCCCTTCATGTCGTGAAATATTTCTAACACAGAAGGGAACGGAGGAAAACCGAGTCGCAGAGTGTTTCTGGGACATTGTTCGTCTGTCCTTTTGCGTCAGCCAAACGATGTTTCAAAACAGTGCTTGTGTCATTTTTTTCCTTATCACATGACAAATAATCGACTGAAGATTAGAACGATTATATAGACTCTTACAAACGTGTGGCTATATGTCTTTCATTTTAAACAAAAATTTTACTTAATTGATAAATATATAAAATTAAATTTTAATGAAGTATGTACTAATTGTATGTGAAGACTAAGAGTAGAGATTTAAGTTTTACTTTGAAAGAAATAACAAAAGTTTGCTGGCATTTTATGTTGACATACAACTGAGTTATTTTTTTTAGAAATTAATAATTACACTGATTTTATTAATATACTACTAAGATGCTCTATAATATCGCAAAAATTCATCCTGTGTCTACTAGGAAGATAGCAGAGTTGGTGTTTTGTATTCGTCTGCACTTGGTTTTTTTGTGAAGCTTGTGGCATAAACACAAAATCTCGAGCTGAAAAACAATGAATGCCTCAGAACATGGGTAATGCATAATCATACAATTATATCTGTTTTTGTTTATTTTGTATTTAATGTAGTCAAAAATAACAATGAAAGAAAACTTAATGATGTCATTTTACATATATATGTACAAAGTATATAAAAGTGTCATTGCACACATGTAAATTTGCTTGACAAAAGTGTCAATGCTAATAAACCAGCATGAGCCTGTACATTTTCAGGTTTAACCCAGCCTTTAACATGGCCTCCATAAAACAGGCTATCAATGAGGCTGTGGAACGAGGTATGTGTGTTGCCAGTGTCAATCAATTCATAGTAATTGCAATAACTAGATTGTTGGAACATTTGATTCTGCCTGTTTTACAAGTTGCTGGCTTGTGATTTTATAATATGTTTGACTGATGGAATATTTGAACTGTAGAATTTTTTTAATCTAAATCTTTGAGAAATTTTATACTGTTGTGTGCGTGTAACTTTTATTTCAAAATCTACATTTTCAAGCAGAATCAGTGGTTGCCAAGAATAGTGTCAGTTTGTACTGATAACTTTTTCACACTTTGAAAGTCTCAACAGTTAGGATGCCTGCGCCAACGCGGTTGAGGGATCTGATCAGACAAATAAGGGCTGCACGAACGGCGGCAGAAGAGAGAACAGTTGTGAATAAGGAATGTGCATATATCCGTTCAACGTTTAGAGAAGAAGACAGCGTATGGAGGTGTCGTAACATTGCCAAGTTACTGTACATTCATATGTTAGGGTTTGTATCCATATATATAATTAATTCATATATTCAGTATCAATTTTGAAAATAAAGAGAATGTTATATTGAGACATATGTTTGCTGATATTTTAGATATCCAGCGCATTTTGGACAGTTGGAATGTTTAAAGCTCATAGCTTCTCCGAGATTTACGGACAAACGAATCGGTTACTTGGGTGCCATGTTATTGCTGGACGAACGGCAGGATGTGCATCTCTTGATCACAAACTGTTTAAAAAAGTAACATTGATTTCATTGAAGATGTGTTAAGCTTGCAAACGTATTCCTTTGTGAGGAGACTAATATTTCCGTTCCATTTTCATTCTCGCACAGCGATTTGAATAGTTCGACGCAGTTTGTTATTGGTCTGGCATTGTGCACTCTGGGCGCGATCGCGTCGCCGGAAATGGCGCGGGACTTGGCGTCCGAGGTCGAGAAATTGATGAAGTCACAGAACGCGTATATCCGAAAGAAAGCGGCGCTCTGCGCGTTTCGGATCATCAGACGCGTGCCGGAGTTGATGGAGATGTTTTTGCCGGCAACTCGCAGCTTGATCACCGAGAAGAATCACGGTGTACTCATTACCGGCGTCACTCTCATCACGGAGATGTGCGAGAACAGCGTTGACACGTTGAATCATTTTAAAAAGGTATGTATGTAAGAGAAACTCGTCTCAAATATAGCGCGACATATATATACACTAGTTTTCTTTAGAACACATAGATGTTGCAAATCTTTTCCGCTCGTCAAGAGGTATAGCGTTACGTCACGTGATTGATCAACGTAATCGATCTGCTATACTATTATCTGACCTGATTAATATGACCGACAGCAGATGTAGATGGCAATAGAATATCCGATGAAAGAGCGTCTAGTGCATATCAGTAGTAGTAAAAAATTATTTAACGCGTAGAAAGTGGATTATTATTTACATGAGTGTAAATGCGCAGTTTTAACTTCTCTCTGACGAGACCTGTTGAAACTGTTGAAACGGAAGAATAGTTTATTGCTCTCTTTTGGAGATATGTTAATATACAATTATATTCAAATAATTCCTTATGAACTTGAGCATAAAAAAGAAAAGTTCTATGATACAACATTACTTTTACATATTGTTTTTTTTTTTTTTAATTTGTATTTAATAAGAATGCTATCAATTATGAGTCTTTAAATAGATTTCAAATAACTTTATTATACAAACACAGCGAGTTTGCCTTTTGAAAGAAAAATATTGTCTAATTGTGTGAAAAAAAAAAGATTATTAATAACAGTTTCTCTTCAAAAAAACTTTCTTGTCAATTGCATTGAATTGAACATACGTAATACAAGCATTGATTTTGTCTTAGGAATGCGGCCATCGTGAGGTAATATGCATATAAATGTTCTTCTCGTTCATGTTTCTTTGCATGTACGCTTGTTATATTCGTTAAAACTTCATTTTTTTTCTTTTTCTTTTTACTTGGATTAAATGTTAGAACTGCCCAAACGTGAAATCAACATTATTTGCTTGATAAACAAGTGCTATATCATATGTTATCTCTCTATTAATTACAAATAGTAAACTATTACATTGTATGTATTGTAAAAGAGTTTTTAAATCGTTATAAATTTATTTCTGAGAAGTAGTTACGTTGCATGCAATTGTGTGCGCGCGTGTATACGTCATTTCAATACGATGATATTTTTCACATAGCTGATTATTTATTTCAGCTTAATAATGAATAGAGTTCCTTTTTCCCTGTATTTTTTCGTAAATTTAATAATCAGAGCTCGATATGGCGATATGAAAGTGTTTTAAATAATTAAAACGATCATCGTTTTTTTAAATTAAATCAATGTTTCATGAAAATGTATGTTATGTGGAGGTTTTTTTTTGTTTTGTCGGTTTTCCTGCGTTTACAACATCGTTAATGTAAATGATGAAGTTACTTATGTATGTTTACAGCCTAGTCGGAATTAAACAAAGATAAAATAGAGATTTAATTGCAGATCGTGCCAAATCTCGTAAGAATCCTGAAGAATCTGATCCTAGCCGGATATTCACCCGAACACGATGTGTCCGGAGTGTGCGATCCGTTCCTGCAGGTGAAGATACTCCGTCTCCTTCGTGTTCTGGGACGCAATGACATCGACGCGTCCGAGGCCATGAACGACATGCTTGCTCAAGTCGCGACGAACACGGAGACCAGTAAAAACGTCGGTAACACGATACTCTACGAGACGGTGCTGTCGATCATGGACATCAAGTCGGAGAGCGGGCTACGAGTTTTAGCAATTAACATATTAGGCAGATTTTTGTTGAATAACGACAAAAATATTAGATACGTGGCCTTGAACACACTGCTGAAAACGGTGTACGTGGACACGAGTGCGGTACAGAGGCATCGATCGACAATTTTGGTAAGACATTTGATTGTAAATATATTTTCTTTATAATGTATGAGATCAAACTTATCTTGACGTTAACATTTTGCGACATGTCGTAGGAATGTTTGAAAGATCCGGACGTATCAATTAGAAGGCGCGCGATGGAGTTGAGTTTCGCGCTCGTAAATTCCAATAACATCAGAAACATGATGAAGGAATTGCTCTTGTTCTTGGAGAGAGCCGATCCGGAATTTAAGGCTCAGTGTAGCAGCAATATCGTGATGTCCGCAGAAAGATTCGCTCCAAATAAACGTTGGCATCTCGAGACGCTGTTCAAAGTGCTTGTCGCGGTGCGTATTTTTCTACAATCTGGAAAATAAATCGCGTTCATGTTGTTGAAATTTAGCGTTTAAACTTGCTCTCTTCAGGCTGGCAATTACGTACGAGACGATGTGGTGGCTTGCACGATACAATTGATCTCGGAAACGCAGTCTCAGCAAAGTTATGCCGTTGGTGCGCTATGGAGAGCATTGGAAAAGGATACTTCTGATAAACAGCCTTTGACGCAAGTAGCTACGTGGTGCATCGGTGAATACGGCGATCTGTTATTGTACGGTCCGCCGTCAGAAGACGCTGAAACCCCAGTCAACGTGAGTTCATGTTACTCGCAGAAAATAACCTGGATCGCGGTTTTATAATAATTTCTCAATTTTTTTTACAATATTTTAGTTGACGGAAGACGAAGTCATTGATGTGTATCAGAGGTTACTCTGGAATCCGCAGAACACCGTGATTACCAAACAGTACACGTTATTGTCTCTTACTAAATTAAGTACAAGGTTCCAGAAAGGTCACGAGTTAGTATTATACTTTTGATCACGTTTCTGTATTAAAAATATAATTCACAGTTTCTAAAATGGGTTCATGATGTTTTCTCATTTCAGAAAAATTCGTCAAATAATAGATACGTTCGGGAGCAATTTGCATATCGAGTTACAACAAAGAGGTATCGAGTTCTCGCAACTATTCCGAAAATACGATCACTTGCGACCGGCGTTACTCGAGCGGATGCCGCCGATGGAAACCGCGCGACCACAAGCCAACGGCATTATAGGTATGGTGAACGGTGAACAGGAGCCGGAAGACGAGAAGCCTACAATAATGGAACAAACTACGACTACATCCGATTCAGTAAGAAATTCAAGTCTTTATGATTGCTACAAGTTTATCATGTATATTGCGTATGTAAATACGACGCGCTATTTGGAATGTAATATCCTTTTTTGGTGATTTTGCAGAGTGCACTTTTAGATTTACTTGGAACTACGGATGTGGCGGCGACAATGCCGCCAGCAGTGACCAATAAAAATTCTTCGCCCAATTCGACCGCGATAACACATAATAACGATCTGTTAGACTTACTCGGTAGTTTGGACTTGAATTCGCCCACGTCTACCACCTCTACGCTGCCGCTACAACCGCAGACGTCGTCGACGTCGTCCATGTTGTTCAGTTCTACCGACAACTTTTTGGTGGACGGACTGCTCAGTACTCCGGCTGCTCAAAACGGTTTGTTACCGAGATTTCGGAAAAGACTTCGTAAATACATCTTCCTGCATACTGTTATATAATCATCATTGTTGTTACAGAAGTACCGAGCATAGTGGTCTTGGACAAGTTAGGACTTAAAATAACGTTCAAATTAGAGAGACCGCCCGATATTCCCGATCTGTTAGTCATAAACATGCTGGCTCAGAATTCCGGAAGTACCACTTTAACTGATTTTCTGTTTCAAGCAGCAGTTCCTAGGGTTAGACACCATTTGCAACTTGTATACATGTGCTATATTACTTTACGAATAAAACTAATACAAGTAATATTGTTTATAGACATTCCAATTGCAAATGTTATCGCCGTCGAGTACCGTCATTCCGCCGTCTGGTCAAGTAACCCAAGTGCTGAGAGTCACAAATATGAACAGAGTAAGTGGCCAATATTGCAAACAACACTTGTTGCTCAATTATTCAATTTCTAATCAATGACTCATCCGTTTCCCAGGCATCCTTGAGAATGAGATTGCGTATATCGTATACGGGTCCTGCTGGACCGGTTCTGGAACAGACAGAAGTCAATAATTTTCCTGTCTCGACGTTACAGTGACAAGATGTAATACAAAAAACATTTGTACATATGCCTGCCTAAAAATAATTAATCAAGTCTTGAAAACAGACTGAGA
>QVNW01004735.1:0-13177 GCA_014825475.1 Pseudomyrmex flavicornis
TTTGTCAAAATTTTATTTTAATTTGTCAAATACATGAATAAATAAGTAAAAACAGAAATCGATCAACTAATTAATTTATTTGAAAAAATGTTTGATATTGTTTAAACTTAATGATTTCTAACTGTGTTTATTTATCTATTCATGTATTAATTTGACAAAGTAAAATAAAATTTTGACAAAGACAATATAACCGGGACAAGCGCGAAATAACGCGCGACGCCCCTTGTATACACGCCGTCTCATTAGGAAACTTT
Source organism: Pseudomyrmex flavicornis (assembly GCA_014825475.1). NCBI lineage: Eukaryota > Metazoa > Arthropoda > Insecta > Hymenoptera > Formicidae > Pseudomyrmex > Pseudomyrmex flavicornis. Next base: position 255 of record QVNW01004735.1, read on the forward strand.
AATAGTTAATAACTCGGTAATAAATAGTCTGAGCTAAAAGTGGAAAAGAAACTTTTAGTTCAAAATGTCCTCTCTTTTATTGCCTTCAAGGTTTACTAATCATTACGGGACACCATGTACAGTAGCCTCGCTACTTTGCCACTCCTCCGTTCCGCGAACGGCAAAATATCGAGACAGGTATTATTCCGACAATTGCCTGTTATTTCTGATTGGCTCGACCAATCCAATTTTCCACCAATTCGTGCGAAGCCTCGGCGAAGCATGTTGGACTTCCATGTTAAAAGTGCTTCGCCGAGGCTTCGCACGAATTGGTGGGGATGACTCCGCGGCGGTCGAGCCTGTTATCAGAGATAACAGGCCGGCAATTCTCGGAATAATACCTGTCTCGATATTTTGCCGTTCGCGGAACGGAGGAGTGGCAAATTAGCAAAGCATTACTAGAATACAGTATACAATACAGTATATATACTGTAAATAAATTTATAAAATATAAATATTTAATTTATTTTCATTATTTAATTTATTCTCATTGACTTCACTTTTGATGCATGACTTTCTTTAAATTTTTATATATTTTTATATTCTTTTGTATTATTTTCAATTTAAATTCCTTGATTTATGACAAATAACTTTATAATTTTTATAAATTTTTTTCTTGTAATTATTTTCTCATACTATCTAGTTATGTTATAAAATTTCCTTTTTTCTAAGATTGAATAATTTTCTTAGCAATACCGATACACAAACACATTCATCAACGACATGTTGTTTGTGCATACTCGGCGGTGATTTCTCTCACATGTTGACAATCGGTAGCGTCTTCTGATGTTTCCTTTTTAAGGTTTGTTTGCGACATATTACATTTATGTTTATATTTATTTTATTGTAACTTGCATTTTTACATCCTGTAATTTTTTTGCTCTTTCCATGTTTACTATTCAGTGTGGCTGAAGATGATCAAAACTAATAAATGATCGAAACGTTCCACTATATTACTACATTATTAATCCTGAAGGCTGTGAAGGTCTAATTTGTTATTTTAAAAATATAAATAAAATATATATATATGTATAAATACAGTGATTACATATTATTATATAATATCAGAATAATTAATAAATTTATCTATATGTATATATATATTTATCTATATGTATAATGATAATTACAATTTGTATGATTTATATTTTATATACATGTATAGTTATACAAAAGAGTAAGAATAAACATTTATAAATTTAAGTCTTTTTTGTTTGTTTTATTCTTTTGTACATAAAAGTTATGCAAAAGCAGTTTAGTCTTTCCAAAAAAAATTATGACCCACGAATAAACAGAGCATCAAGAGTTTTCCATCGCTTTCTATAATCGCCTTATTGTTTGTATAAACAGGAAAACATTCGTGACAAGAAATGATTCGAAACACTCTCGATTTGTTTCCTGAACGGTGCAAAAAAATGAGCGATATCTTCGTAGATCAGTATTTCGGTCATATAACTATCTTTATAGCGCAGTTGAGATCACTCACCTAGAAATTTTATCTTGACGGGCGACAATTGCTCTTGGCGTGACATTCTCTTTGAGCTGTACCGCCAGACCGCATCGGATGCTCTCGACCACGCCAGCAGTACCGCTCTCTTCCTGCAACTCAGGATCACGGTGATAACGATGAGAGTCTCTCATGTCCTCCATCTCGAGATCTTCCCGCAAAAGCCATTGCTTGATTACGAGCACTCCTGGCGACTGCATACCACCGATGAATTTATGACCCGCAAAGATTATGGCGTCCTTGTGCACCGCAGTCTCTCCGACGCCGGGTAAATGCGGATTCATGTCGATCTGAACGTATGGTGCTGTAGCGATACAGTAACATTATGATTATAATTTACGTTCGTTCTCGTCAAACTTCTGTTTCAATATCGAAACGCTAATCCATAATTGTTATATAAGCATGAGAGTGCTTTACATAAAAGACACATTATATGTTACCAATAATAATATTTGTTTTATCTTCGTAAAGATAATTATGTATATTATATCATTTACAAAGAGTATTACACGTGGAAACATATTTATTCTACATAAGAAACAGCTTCGGTCTTATGGAGAATGTTTCGTCGTATGAAATCAGCGTGACATGACATTACCAAAGTGTATCCAATAGTTTTTATATTTAATTGATTATTAATTAGCCGCTTGTTTTACTTTGTGCTTTCTACTCATAGTATAGAGGATCGCATTGCACGGTGGCTAATCGTGTGGTGAATTGGTCCACCTGTTTTTCGTTATCGCTTGTGTAATGCGTTTGGAACTATTACCTGCAGTAGTGTAATCCCACACGCTGAGCGCGCCGTATTGGTGCAGTAAGAGGGTTGTCGCGACGTCATCTGCCAAAACCCCGGTTATGCAACTGGCAGCGCTGAAGCATCCGATCATTTGCGCAACGCCCTCGCTTCGCATTCTCGTGAGCTCCCGTTCCAAATCGTTTAGATCCAAGAAGCCTTCTTTGGTCTCGGAAATTCGTATTATCTGTAATGTAAAAAGGTTCAATTATATTCTATCTCTCATTGCGTCAACAGAAAGAGTCTTACTATGTTAAGTCTTACTATTTTAAATTGAAGACTGTTTTTTAACATTATCGTGCTTTGGAAATATTTACATATTTAAACATTGCTCTGAAATACATTAAAAATAGATTCTTTAACGAAGTTGAAACCAGGCTGCTTGCATTACAGAGAGATGTATTTATATTATGTAAGTGCGTATATTATTGAAGCTTCTCGATAGATTAAGTAATCGATTTGAAAGTAACAACGTTGATCGTCACGTAAATTAGGCATAGAAAGTACGAGGTCTTTTGCGTTGCTTTTTTTAACTAAGAATAACATAAATATATATTCACACTTTAGAGTTCACTTTATTAAGAAAAGAAAAACAAAATAAAGTGCAAGCAAAATATGTAAATCTGCACGTCACAAAGCGGCCTGAAATCATGCTAAAAGTTTCACTTTGCAAGATAATAAACTATGATATTAAAAGTGTTAAGTGACAAATTAAGATGTTTGACAAAGCACATCTGTAAAAAATAGATATTGTTGTTTGGCGTACGATTAAGTGCAAGAAACGTAAAATTAAAATATAAGTTGTCAAAACCTGTGACAAGTCTATGTTTCGATTCGATTGTGTAGCCTGGATTTTGTTGTTAAATTATCAAAAGAACAATATATTTTACAAGTGTGTTCTATTGATTCCACGTGCGTTTATACAAAAATACTTTTTTACTTTTGCATAAAGTGTACGAAAGTTTCGCGTATTTTTCTCGCTTTTGACAGCATCAATTTAAGATCAAGTATCGAAAAATAACCTTAATGTTATTAATTGTTTTAGACACACTGTAAGTTAGATAAAAGTTAAATACTAAAGAAGATCGAAGTAATATATAGGATAAGAAAAAGAAGACTGATTGTCCGTATGTGAAAGATATGGTGCACTGCCAAACATCGAGTTTGCTACATGCGTTCATTAGAGTAAGTCGAGAGGAAATAGACCGTGTGGATAAGACGGACGACATGCATATTTTCTAAACTATTCGTTAGATGTCAACGTATATTTATGAGTTTATTTCTAAGTGCGTACTTACAAACAGGAAAGTATGTATTTGAATCGCATTTGCATAACCTTGCATAAAGTGAGTATTTTATTTTTAATTTAAAGTAGGTGTGAAAAATTCTAGCTCACCACTTTATGTTTGTGAAACGTTTAAATAAGTACATATTTTGTTAAGTTTTTCGACGTTTTTATCAATTTGAAACATTTTTAAAGATTTCTAAAAGTTGTCAAGTACTTTCTTGTGTAAAAAACTGCACTGTCGTCTATTTATCTCTTAAAACTGAAATAGATAGACTACTAGAATTGGGGATAGTTAAATTAGTTTTATCAGCTTTTTCAGTATATCAACAAAATATAACCGCAAATATGCCTCGGAAAAAAGTAAGTGAACCAAAGAACAATTAAAGATTGCAATAGATGTTATTGAAAAGAGAGAAATAAGTATTCGCCAGATTTCGATCACTTTTAAAGTACAACTAAGAATAACAGTGCGTATTTGTTAAAAAATGTAAAGTACAATTAAAAATAGATATAATAATGCGTTTTTATTTAAAAAAAATAATAATATAAATTGCACTAAAAATAAGTATAATAATAATGTGTTTTTATTAGAGAGAAAAAAATACATGTATAGTATAATAATGTGTTTTTATTAGAAAAAAAAATACATGTAAATTGTATTTTTGTAGAGGTCCATATATATATACAGTGGTCTAACTTATCCAAGGGGGTAGGGATGGATGGACTATTGTTATAATTTTTCATATTTTTATTTTTTTTAAGTATAATGTTTTTTGTTTCATTATTTATAATAATCATAAGTTCAATAAATAAAGTAAATCATACATGAATTAAGTTTTTATTTATCCTATTTTTTTTATTACGTAATTCGATTTAAAAAAAGTGGTCCATCTCTCTTTACTCTATGTGCTGCGCAATCTCACGTATCAACAAGCGATCATTACGCGCCGCGCGCGTTTTATCAGCCGCTTATTTTTTATCTGACGCTTGAATTGGCTGCTCGGCTTTTTCACGCAAATTTATCTGTCAGCTGTCTCTCACCTTGACATCAAGCTCGCGCCAAGGTCTCAGGTTGACATAGTGCTCGAATGGGCCCACAAAGACTACAGTTGACTTGGAAAGATCTAGATGACGTAAAAGTGTGCGAAGGGCAGCGGCAGTGCCTTGACCTGTGAACAGAACTGCGTCTTGTTCACCAGCACCAACTGCATGTCTGACGATGTCTCTGGCTTCATGTCTGTAACATAAACGTAAGAATACTGTATATTCAGATCTTTCGCGATTGATAGATCGTTAAACATTCTGTGTACCTCGACAAAATAGCGAATCATACTCGCGACGACAATCGACATGTATGTACGTTTTCCATAAACAACGACACGACTGTTGACTCAAATAAGAAAATCATATAGCTTGTGTCTGATACTACATATTCATAATGTCATGGTTGATAAATCAAACACGATGAATTGATATGAATCATGTAATTGACGCAAAGTCAATATGGATTTAACGATGCGTGATGTAAGAGAGACATAGGTTTAAGAGTACACTTTACAGAAGAAGTACAGTTTACAGAAGAAGTCTATCGATTTTGCAGCACACTCTTTACATAGTCTTAAATAAAGTTTATTCAATTGACAGCTCCAATTTCTTTGGCAAGACAACATCGTTAAAAATTAATTAAATTTTAAGTTTCAAACCTTTTACAAAAATACGTTTAGATTTGATATTCGATGCTTTCGTTGTGTATTATAAGAATTCCTGAAGATGGTTTTTGGAATAGTTTTCGGACTTGAAATGCATTAGTGTCAGTTTTATACCTTTCGTGGATATTTCAGTTCACTTCATCATGGTTTCAACAGTGATACAGTACTGTCGGTATAAAAAAATGACACTAACACGGTTCAAATCATTGTCAAAAATTCTTACACTTAGATTTGTTTCTCATACTTTGTGATTGAAGACTTTATTAATCCTTAGTTCGCAAGGTTATTTTTTGGCATTTTCTATCTGAAACGAGAGTCGATTATGTCCCACTATATTTTTCTATATATTAAAGTCATAGAAAAATTCTGAAAACATTTATTAATTGAATTGTCATAAAGGTGTGTATACAGCGTAGCTGTGTTTTCTTTTTATTTTTCTATTTATTCTGATACTTTACAAACCAACGAACTATTTGTAATTACTTATGTAATTACAAATTACTTATGTAATTACAAATAGTTCGTTGTAGTAATTTATAATTACTATAACTTAGTAATTTATAATTACTTGACTTTTATTTGTATTATTATTTTCATTTTATTATTCAGTTGGCTGATTATGATCACAATAAAGTTGATCGAAACGTCCAATATTTCAACATATATTAAAATTTACTTAAACCATCACCACACGTGGAACCTCAGCTCTTTAGTCCATTTATATATTGTTGAAAAAATTTATGTAGTATCTTTACATCTTCTACTTTACAGATCAATCAAAATATTTTGGAAAAAGTTTTTTGTTTAAATAATTTTTTAATATAAACGAAGTAACTCGGATGAAGTAGTTTTGTTTAAAAATCGTAATTTTTCCAGAAATTGACTGAATTGAAAAAAAAAGTGTTTGAATTGAAGATAAAGGTTGCAGCTTTCTTAAAATAAATTATGCTGTTGCATTTTATTAAATTGAAACGCTCAATAACCAGGATCGTTTGTGTCCGCTCGAAATTTTGTTATGTCATTGTGACTGTCGAAGTTATACTGAAGATTTGAAAAGACCTTCTATACAACTTTTTTTTAGGGTGAGGTCGGTCCTTTCTCTCTTTCCTCGTTTGTAAAATAAAAGCAGATAGATTTTGCGCGAACACAAACGACTGGTTTGCAGATTAAGAGTTAAATTCATGTTTTCTTAATTGATACTTATAAATATATACAGTAGACTCTCGCTATAGAGTTTACAGTAGATTCCGCTATAGGAGCAAAACATTCTCGGAAACGGATCTATAGCGAGAGCTCTTTCCACGCTTCGATCAGGCACGATCACGGATCAGGCACGATGCACGAGACTATTGAGCATAGTGGGGAGCGGCAGACTAAAGCCGCCGCTCCCCACGACTCCGCGCGGGCAGACATGGTAGGAGAGTGACTTATGTGTGCATGAAAGTACATACGTGTGGAAGGGAAAGCGGATCTATAGCGAGAGTCTACTGTATACGTCAGCCGAAGTGAAGTTGATTCTAGGATTGATTGGTCAATTCGCGGAGCATGGTCAAAGACCGAAATAAGGTTTTTAGCATACTTTTCAATGTACGCTATTGTTGCAGTGACATATTATAGAGGAAAAGGGGCAAGTAAAAGTCCATCACCCGCCCACACGTGTACGATAGTATGTGATAGAGGAAATATTGTATACGTCTAAAATGTCCATTCGGACTTTGACCGTTGTTCTGCGCATTGACCAGTCAATCCTAGAATCAACCTCACTTCGGCTTTTGACGCTAACAGGATTTTTCGGAACACAATATTATATCCGCCACTAAAAGATTTAATATTCTGATGATGAATATGTAATCACCAATCCAAACAATTCTGAAATGCGAGTTTTCGATTTAGTTCAACAAGTGGCATAAAATTTGTTATTTTTGATCGCCATTTTGAAGCTTCCAAATCGCCATATCACAGTTAACCGCTATTAAGTTTTGAAACCAATTATAAATTCACCAATTATTAAGTATAAAGCGCTAAAATACAAACATTCTTGTGAATTTTTCCAATAGCATGGAGTTCGTCAGTTTTGACCGTCATATTGGTTTTTCAAAAAAGCACTATTACATCTGCTATTAAAGAATTTGATGTTTTGGTGGCAGATTCGCAATTAGCTTTCAAAACAACTTCCATACACAAATTTTCATGTCGTTTTACTCAAGAATACATAATTTGTGCGTCTAAGCAGCTATATTGAATCCACTATTATAAAATTTGATATTCTAACTTAAAATTCATAGTCAGCGACTCCCATATTGATTTTTCTAGGAATTAAAGCTAATTTTCATTCAAAATTTAAGTATTTTTAAATCGTTTTTTTGCAGACTTTGTCCGCCATTTTGAGTCCGCTATTATTGATTTTTCAGAAAGCCACGGTAGAAATAAAACTACATATATATATATTTATAATTTAACCCTAGAAAGAAATTTTTTGATTGTTGCAATTTTTGACAGAGGAGGTCAATTTGACAAAGAATTCCTCATATATTTACACACACGCACACACGCACACACACACAGAGAGAGTAACCTTTAGAACGCCGGAATTTTTTTATTAAAATAATGTTATTTTCTCAAAAATTCATGTATATTAATAACATACACGTTGTGCGGAATGTCGAGGTTTGTATGAAGCCTTAAAGGGGGCTTTTGCTACGAGATCACATTTAAAAAAAAATAGAAAAACCAATGTAAAATTTGAAGTGAGACAGCTACATATAGCCGAGCCTTTGCAGGATGTTATGCAGTAAGAATTATTTTTTGAAAACAATTTTGTGCCAAAACGTTTTAACTTTATTCAAAGTCTTTATCAATTGACGAATTATTACAAGTGTTATGTTTAATTGAGTTTGTGGATTAAACATTAATATACATAAATATAAATACATACCATTAAAGAAATGTAAACAATATAATACGCATCACGTTATAATGTCAAAAATTAAAAGGTCAATCTAACAACACATTTATTTGAATTAAGACAGTTAAATACTATGAGCGTCATGTTGTACATTGGATTTACCAAGGAGAGCTCGAGGTGATATCTCAATAATATACCAAAATGGAAAAACTTTTTTTTCTGAAAATTGCCATGTCTGAGTTATGGTATCACGGTTACCAATTTTGAGTGTAAGAAGTCTGTGAAATTTTGAACTTTTGAGTAATATTGATGAAAAGACGATATGACCAAGTATAAATGTACAGACTTTTATTGAAAAATAGCGTTTAGAATAAATGGAGAAAAATACAAAAGTGAATATTTATTCTTTTGTGTACGTTTCTTTGGATATCTTGACTGATTTACATTTTTTGGACAATCTTGCAAATTAAAATTGTCGTAATTCGTCACATGTGATGAATCCGTTGTATGTGCGTCGCTATTATACATTATCGCAGTCTTCTCATCAGTCACAGACCATAGAGTACCGCGGCATCGAGGAATGGATGTTGATCTGACAAGTGAGAAGTAAGCGCCAATAAACGAGAGTCGAGATTGTTCCATGACAAAGCGACAAAGCGAGATTTGAAGATAACTGATTTACATTTTTTTCTCTTCTTTACGTATTGGGCTAGTTTACACCGATTGCTTAATATGCGTATTAAGTACTATATTCGTATTATAAATTGACTTGGTCTCAATAATATAAATGATGTCATATTAAGAAGATACTGACGATAGAAACTTCTATACTGACGTTTCTAATATTTCGTTTGGTTGATTTACTGCATCAAATCCAAAATGCTTCTACAGAAATACATAAGTAAATTGTGCTAAGAGCTTGCGCTCAGTTTTTGGAATGTCAAATTCAGCATAAATTTTCTCTTACACAGTTTTTTTCTATAACCTCACCATATATTTATGGATGTAGAATCATTTCTAAGCTTACGTACGTATTTACACTATATTAGCGCAATAAGTACGACAAAAGAGAATCTAATGAAACACTCAGATTATGGTTGGAATGTCTAGTTAACGAAAAAAAGGGATTTTCGTGATGACAGTATAAGTTATCATATGCTATCATTATGAAAAAAAAAAACAAGAGTTCAAAAGAGCATTATATATTCATTTTCAAAAGCATTATATAGTTTTTTTATATTTATTTGCTTCTGTAGAAGCACTTTTCATGTGATGCAGTAAATAAACTTAGAAATGAGAGAAATTTATGTTTTTAAAACGTCGGTTTACATTTCTATCCAGTTTACAAGTCGGGCCCTTTTAAGACTTATATTGATCCTTCTCACTTTTCATTTTGATTTAGTTTTTTTTTCTTTTTTTTTTTGAACAGTCTTGCGAATGAAAGTTGTCACTACCGATAACAAATCGACAATTGAGCGGTCGTTTTTGAACAAATATGCAACATCACGTACGTATGGTTTATTGAATTTATATTATAGTCGAGAAAGTTTTCAGACGTATCTTCTCGAGTTAATAACGTTATGCAGTACAAAGATGCGTAAAGTCGTGCGTTATCGCGACCATAATTCAGTCGATTAGTAGTTGAGTAATAATACTGGATAAAACAGAAAAATGGAAATTCTATGGCGTCTGTGATAAATCACAATTTTATCACAGACTTGCAAATCTCTGAAATACGTCAGAATAATATTATAAAACTAATGCATAATGTATTATCTACATACAAGAATAAATGAGACACGAAAACCGTCAAGTATATTATTGCTCACCTAAAGAGAGAAGATTGTAGACTGCAGATGGATGTGGATGTCCGTGTATCGCCTGAACATGGCAGCACCTCCTTCACAATATAATCTTCGAGAAACTGTAGCGATCTTCCCGAAGCGGTATAGTCGCAATAAACCACTGAAAAACAAGATAACGCCGGTGAAAGATAGATGTACAAAATAGAAAATTCCAGCAAAACTGTTTTTGCTGGAATAGCAAAAACGATTACGTATGTTCTAAGTTTTTATTAGACATTACCAAAATAATATAATTAATGCTGTCTTTAATTAAATTTAATTAAAATGAAATATACACAGGAAAAAAACATAATTGAAAACAAGTAACCAATATCACTAAAAACTTTTATTAATAAATGTAAATATTTAATGAAAACTTATTAGTAAAACAATTACATATTAAGTTAATTATTGATGATTAATTTTTTAAAAAGTATTTTATTATTAAGGAAGTGATATATTAATAAAAACAGATTTTACTTAATTTCTACATAAAATTGTGTGTTTTGATTAAATTTGTTTTGTTTCTTTGATTTTTAATACGTATTCTATTTCTCAAATGATATTTTACTGAACATCGAAAAGCGCAATTTGCTAGGGCACAACAATGTGGAAAATACAAGAATCTATTTATGGGTATACGTTGTCGACGATGTCGGAGCGTTGAAATACGTCGTGTATATAAACTGCAAGAAGCCCCGTTTCCGTCGCTATTTCCAGCCTTTACCGAGTCGAGTTTACCGGAGCTTACCGGAATGGCGCAATAGCAAACGGCATAGACGCGATTGAAATCGCAGCCCGGAGCGAAGCTCGTGTAGTCGCGTTACTACTTTGAAATCCGTTCAGAATGTTGTCCAATGTCCTAATAAATCTTCCCAATGAAATTTGTGCCGGCGCGGCGTGCGATTGGATCTCAAAATATACAAATTTATTCGCTACAAGATCTGTTATATCTCCATAATTACTTTATATTTTCACAATCATGTTCATTTAGATTGTCACATAAATCTTGTCATTTTTACGGAGAAGAGGAGGGAATACGGAGAACCAATTTTGCTAATATATGACCAGCAAGAAAAATTAGTTGATCTACTGAATTTTTCATCAACAAAACGTTTTGGCAAAAACAATTCAATAGGTTTAGCAAATTTTGCTTAGTACCTAATCTTTTCATGTTATTCTAGCAGATCTTCTACATATACCGTAAATATATGTGAAAACGTTCTTACATAATCCACGTAGCAAACCTTTTGCTTAATATATAGTTGGATTATTTAATTGAAAATGACTGATCCATAGCTCTAGTACTTATCGATTTTGCGCTAATAATAGTGTACAGTGTGCATCAAAAATTCGCGAAAATTTGTCTTTCAGCCAGTTTTTAGAAAGAGCATGTAAATGTTCGAAAATTTTATCGCGCGTTTTTTAAATCTACTTATTTCTCGAATACGTGATGAATGGTATCTGTAAAGAAGCAGTGACAATCCATTCATCGCTTAGAGCAGCAAATGGAGTGGCAATTTTTTTGCACGCAAGCAAGTCAAATCGCCGGGGGAAAACCAAAGAACGCAAAGGATAATGACTCGCAGGTGTTTCTTACGAAAGCGTTTGATCGACAACCAGTTGCGGTGTGCGAAATTATATACGCGAGTGAACACAGAGGGACTTTCGAGAGTTTAGGTACGTTAATAATATATATCTCTAATATATTTCTTTCAAAAAGAGATAGAGTTGCGACGAAAAATAGAGAAAAACGCAATAAAATCCGCTAATTTGATAAATATCATCGCGACGAATATTGTTTTTTTTCTGCAAACACTTTGTATTGAAGTTTGTGTGTTGTTACAGCACTGCGCATTTACTTGGAAAACATTGTTAAAATACACAATATAGATTACTGCATTTAGCAAATTATTGCATCTAGCAGTTTTTATTTTTTGAATTAATTGTTTGATATAATAGAATTAATAATTTCGTTGAGCTAGCAGTTATCATATCATCACATCACTCTTGTATCGCATCTTGATATATTGTTACAACCAAGATATTTTTCATCTTGATAAAAAAGTAATAACTTAAATAGTACGTTAAGATTTATAAGAATGCATTGGTTAATATAATATTCTTTGTGCGAAGAACATCGTTTAATTGAATTTGTTGGAACGAATCGAAATGAATATGCGACAAGTTTGTAATTCATTCAGTTGACAAGTTGTATCTTTTAACAATTCAATAATTGTACTAATTAATAATTACGTCCAACTATCTATTTCCTTTTAACGTTATATAGATGACATCGAGACAAAGTTTGAGAACTCATAATAGCATGCTCAAAGCGATCTTGTCAATAAACATGGTGAACGGAATGAATATGAAGTCTCCGCGACATGCGCGTGCATACGTATGTGCACTTACTATGTACAGAGCTAATTTCTTACTTCCAATACCGCCGAGATGACTGATTTCGCGGAAATCATTTGAATACGTAACAAGTGCGCGTTTTGTGGAATCTTATAATGTCACCGAAAGTCGCAATATGTTAAGCATTAAATATACTCAGCATTATGAAATTTCCAGATGTGCGCAAACTATAAAAAGATTTTTATGAGTTAAAATGAGAAATAAATATAATATAGTTATAAATAAAGATAACATAGTTAAAAATATATTTTTTTTTCATTAAACAATTAATGTATTAAGGCTCCTGAAACTTTAACAAGTTACGAAATATATCTTACCCGGTCATTCATAATACTATCAGACTATCTTCGATATTTGTAAGAATGTTGCGAGACAAACTCCAAGTGCCTCGGTGGTCTAATAGGGAAGACGACGGCC
>QVNW01004737.1:0-10467 GCA_014825475.1 Pseudomyrmex flavicornis
TTTTTTTTTTTTTTTGTTTGTTAGAGTTTGTCTCGGGGAAGCCGCCGATGATCGCACCGTTTTCTCTCTTAAACTGGTGTGCGTGCGTGTGTGTGCTGAACCAAGCCAAGCTCGCGCGCCGACTTCATCTCCTTCTCGGCCCCCACGGTAGCACCTGACCTAATAAAGTTTCGCGGTTTACCGATGCGCGAGAATCGAGTTGCTTGACGTATCGCGATTTACTTCGTTTCCTCTTCCCCCGGCGAGAGAGAGAAGCTTTGTGCGAAAGACGCCGAGTAGCGTGAGACTGCAAAACTGCCACGGGCATTGTTGGGCGGGCGCGCACTAACGGCCGGAGGGACCATGCTCTCGATGAGGGTCCATGCGCGGGGAAGGCTGAGGAAAGCTTAATAGAACCGAGATTTAAGCGATGACCCGAATCGAATGTTTTATCGTCTGCACGTTATTTATACACGTGAACGTGTATAAATTGATATACAAAAATCATGATAAAATATTTGTATAAAATAAAATACATTTAAAATTAAATTAAATTAAAGTTTATTACAATATACAATTCTCTAATGTATTTTAAATATATATAATACATATATATATATATATATATATATTATTTAACTCTCAATATATTCTCAATGTATTTTTAATATATTTTAAATATATTTTCTATATTGCTCCTTATAATAGTTTTAATTTTTTGTTTTTGTTTACGAGGAAGCGTAAACAAAAGCGTAAAGTGTTTATATAAATTTTATAAACGCAGGTGCCACGCAGCTGAAGATGCTCCTGAACTTACCGATCACGGAGCACGCGAGAACGCGCGCGGTCTCGTCGCCGATTTTCGAGCAGGAGCGATGCACCGTCGTCGGTGATTGCAACGAAAAATTGTCAAACGATGATCTTCTAGGCGACGAGGGTGCGCGAAGCACGGAAACGATCAGCAGTAGATCGAGTTACGACATATTGAACTCTACCTGGGACTACGATTCCAAAGGTCTCACCGTCCGTCCACCTTCTCTGGACGACACTTCCGGCATACAGAGCACGGACTGGAGCCTGGAGACGCAGAGCGACACGCGCAACACGCCGATGTGTCTCTGCGACGAGCTGGCAGTTGCGTCGAAAAGTCACGTCACTAGTAGTTTTGAAAATGTACATTTTTTTAATATATAAAATTAAATATAAAAAATTAAAATTTTTAGAAAATGGTTAAGTGTAGATTGTCAATTCTTTGCGCGGAAAACTTGATCTGTAGAACTTTTACTATTAAAAAAAAAATGTGTATGCGTAAAACGGAATGAAATTCATTGAAAAAGCAATGTCAATGTTTTTTAAGGATCGAGGTACCGCCATCAACAAAGTAGCGTCTATTCTTGAGAACCTGCGGAGCGATTCCGAAAACGCGACGGCGCTTCCGAAAGAAGAGGATCGATTCCGCAATGAAACGTTCTCTCACAATCAGTTAACGAGACTGAGACTGACCATTGAACGGGACGGGACGGTTACCGACGATGCGAACAATTGGTTGCACCGTCTTCGCGATAAGATGAAACGGCTGCGGCTCGCCAACGAGGAGATCCACCGAGACATACGCGATTTGTGTACAGACTTTCAGGTAAATCAATTGCGAAAAATGGTTTTATATTAGAAAGACATGTAAAACTTTGCCGAAAACATTAAGTTTTAATTGCAAGTGTTTTAATTAATGTGAAATTAGCGCGACGAGGAGAAAGCGATGAATTTGTCGAACAGTGCGAGGCATTTGCTGCAGGACGTCTGCGAGTTGCGGTATCTCGACGATTTGTTAAAGCTCTTGAAAGGAGAACCTGAAAGAATCTCCAGGAGAAACTGGCCGTTTGTTCTGAGACACAGCGAACCTCATGAAGAGTTGAACCTAATCATCTAACGTATCGTGTGTGTTAAAGATAAGTCAATGCTCAGTATAAAGTTTTTTTTTTCGTGATTTCTACAAGTGATTGTACTTACAACAGAACGAAATTGTACAACAGAACGAATTGCAACGGTCTTTCAAAATGTTCTAAAGCAAACGATATTAGACCTGATTTCTTGGCAAAAATATTGATGTACTTTGTGATACTTTATCGAGCAAGAATAAAAAAAACTCTCGTACATGACATACATGATAATCACGCTCACAATAAAAACACTGCATTTTATATAACATAGATATTCCGATTACACTTACATAATATTATATATCCGCGTATGTTTCTTCTACAAAAAAAAAGTTTAATAAATCGTTTTTTTTTAATACAACACATATCGAAACTTAGAATCTCGCATTTATTTACATGTCTAGTCTGGAAAACGCCAGGAAACGCTTTTTTTTATTGCTAAACCAATTTATTATTATTTATACATTGTATATATATATATATATATATATGTATATCTAGACTATATTTAAGTCTATTGTACATATAGCACCGAGTAAAAAATTCCTAATAAAACAACACAACGTTGATCTACATTCATCGTTACATCGTTTTTTTTTTTTTATTTTTTTTTTTATTTTTTTTTTTTTTTTTTTTTTTTTTTTAATGTACATGTAACTGCCGTAGCGCGTTAAGATAGCCAATGCGTTTTACAAGCCAACTCAAATTTATATTCTACACTTCGCAAAGTCTAAACCGGTGTTCTCCGCTAATGTATCGTCGTCTTCAGCTCGTCTACTGATGCGAAACAGCGTGTTTTCCTCGTTGATATCCGGGGACGGTCTCTCTCGCGCGTCGCGATAATTAAGTGACGTCGGTGCGTTGCATGTGTCTGGCGTGCTGCCGCGAAGAATCGTGATAGGCTATTCCCGCGCGCAGCATCTCGCCGTGTCGGAACACGTCGTGGGACGCGGAGAAGGACGGCAGGGTGGGCAGCGACGGCAGCAGGCAGCTCAGCATACTTGCGCCGCCGTCCGAGGAGTAGATCCCGTTAGTCGGCGGCACCATGGGCGCGCTGCACGTGTTCGAGGTGGATCCCGGCAACGTGTGACCGTTTTGATCGCCAGAACCCAACAGGCTCGAGCTCGGTCCCATCAGGTTTCCTATAGATGCGGAAAAGACATGCGATTGCAAAGACAATAAGATGTTGACATTTTTATTTTGTATATAATAAGTGCACTTTGATTTTATAATTTTACAAAATTGATAAACACAAAAGAAGAACATTTTAGAAATGTTTTTTATCGTAGAAAATGTATGCCAGTTTTGTTATATCAAGTCGATTAAAAAAAAAAAAAGAACAACAAAAAGTTTGTATTTTATAAATTTAATAAAGCGTCCTCTGTCCATATAATAATATTTTATTATATAAAAACGTCAATGTAAAATAATTTATTGCGTAACGTTACTTAGAGTGTGTGAGATCGCCAATAGTTTCGATAGTTTCGGTTTCGAAACAAACATTTTCAAACTCCGTGTACGTATCGCAAGAAGTAATCTACGATAACAAATGGTAAAATCTCCCATGCGAATATGTTTCGGTCGCGCAATCGCGCGCTTTCGTAAAACAATGATAATTATCAATATTTATAATAGCGCGATGCATGAATTTATACTCGCGCAAAAGCGAAACTTGTTGTAATTTGCGCGAGTGTATGTGTGTGTGCGCGCGCGCGTAATCGCTTTAAAGCGGTAACGTATTTGTTGCACCCCCGCTAATCCTTTGACAATACCGTACATGTCGTAATATGCGTGTAAAACACGATATTAAAATTTCAACGCTATTGTGTGTGTGTGTGTGTGTGTGTGTGTGTGTGTGTGTGTGTGTGTGTGTGTGTGTGTGTGTGTGTGTGTGTTTGCGCCGATAATTTGCGACGAGTTTATTAGCAACAATTCAGTCATTCTCACACATATATAATTTAAAAGAAGTATCTAAAAAGCACCTTTTGCAATACAAATGTTTTCACGATTTTTGAAGCTCAGAAATTGGAACATACATTTAAGTGACAAAATAAAATAAATTTTTTATTTGCGTCAACGTGGGATGATCTAACAACTTAGTTGCTTAGTTCACCTGGAAGACTGACGCTCGACGCGGAACTGACGGACGAAGTGATCGACAAAGGCGTCATCATGGAAAAGTCCGAAGCCTCGGAAGACCTCACGGCGAGGTGTGAGTCCATTCTGGCGGCGGTGGGACGAACGCACGCCAGCGACGGCAAACCAAAATCGCCGGCTCTGTCCGTACCGGGCGCTCGCCGATGCCGCGCGTGCATGCTGGACTTACTGCTGTTGCCCAAACCGAAATGCAGAAGTTCCAAGTGTCTTCTGAGATTTCTCGATTGGCGCAAAATCGCGCCGCACAGTGGACACGACGCCGGCTGATCGGACAGGCTGCGCGACTTCGACAGTCCGTCCCCTAAAACGAATTCCATGAAGGCTGAAGACATTTCTTGAAACGTGATCGACGCGATTACATTTTCTCTTTGTTTTCTCAGATTTTCGATAACCCTAGCCGCGCAAGTATTTCGTTCCGATAAAAGCGACAATAAAATACGTGTGTGGAAATGACAGATATAATTGCGAAAACAAACGCCGATAAAAAAAAAAAAAAAAAAAATTAATTATCATGAAGACGACAACACAGTGTTGTATACATTATCACATACTTTATTTGCAAGAAAAGAAATCGGATAAATACATCATCTTATCTCTTCACTTAGTAAGCTTTGTATTTATGCACTATTGTCACCAATTTCACGTTTACACAGCGGAGCTTGTTGGTACAAAATAGGAATGTGCGCCTGATTATTTCGCCTTTGGTAGCTTTTGGAAGAGACTTTGAGGTTTCATTGTTATATATTGTATCTCTCGTAAAAAACAGTAGTGTGTCATTTTGGAAACACGATTTAATTAGACCATTTTCCCGCGTGATGACGAGTAAATCGGAAGAGCGCGGTAAATTCACGCGAGAAACGAACTCGACTGTAGTACACAAGGGACTTGATGCAGTAACAAGGGATTGCACTGTTGCACGATTATCGCGGCAGCTGACAATAAAAGAATAACGAAAATATTCTGACGATAAAACTTTCTTCTTCACTCTATATTTAATAAGAATTTGTATCGATTAATCCTACAGTATTCCCTTACACACTAGGCGGAAGATTTTTGTGTCTGGACTTACTTAAATAATATATGTATATATGAGTAATTAACGGTTCGTATAAATATTACAACTGAAACTATACAAAATAACGCAATGACCTTCAACTCTTCGCCCCTTGAATGCTTATACTCAATAATGTATATAAAATCACAAAGTCACAGTTTCGATCATCGCTATCTCAAGGGCAACAATCGAACGGAATCCGTGAGAAAATCAGCTATAAAAAAAAAAAAAAAACGAATAATCGACAAAGACGACAATGTTCCATGTTGAATCCGTTAAGTCCCGCTCTCTGTCTTTCTCTCTCTCTCTCTTTCTCTCTTTCTCTCTGTACATTTATCTAGCGACCGTGGGCGATGGGATGCCGCTCGGCGGTGAGATCACGACCTCAGGCTCGTGCGTCGTCGGCGAGAGCAGGCTCGGTTTGCAGACTATTTGTTCGCAACTGTTACTGCCACTGTCGAGTCCGTAAGTCATTGATTGATCGCCGGACTCGTGCGGCTCACTTTTCACTTCCACAGTCGTGTCGGACATTGTTGTTGTCGTCGCAGTCATTGAACTACTTCGATGCTTGCACGACGACAAGAGATGTCTGCGTAGATTTCTCGCCTGACGCAGCGTCGCGCCGCAAAGCGGACAAACACCCGGACAGTCAGACGCGCCGCGCGCTTTCGACTGATTGCCAGCGGCGGCCGCCAAACTGGACAGCGTCAGACCGGACGCGAAGCCGAGGCTGGGAAACTGAGGTATGTGCAGCGACGAATATGGCTGCATTGGCATCAACGTGTGAAGCTGCGGTTCGCCGTCCGAAACGTGATCCTGATGGGACGCATGATGATTGTCCGCAACGGACGATTCTTGAGATCGCGGCGAGTGACCCCGATGATTGTTCGCGTAGTTTCCCGCCAAGCAGTTACTCGCTGTTAACAGACACAAACACAATGTTACCATACAGGGCTGAACTGACGTTACTTTGGCTTGTTTGCTTGCTTTGTGAATTTATTTCCCTCGCTCACGTTCCCTCATTCTCTCTCGTCCTCTCTTCTCCCTCCCCTTTCTCTCTCTCTTTCTCTCTCCCTTTCTCTCTCTCTCTCTCTCTCCCTCTCTCTCTCTCTCTCTCTCTCTCTTTCTCTCAGTCGGACGAATTGGAGAACGACCAATCAGAATTGCAGTTCAACCCGATCGATGGTTGTGCTTGTGTCCGTTTTAATTGAAACGAAAAAAAGGACATAGACGTACGGTGTCTCCCGTAGATACATGTACTTGATACAATTTTACGGTGACTGTTATATATATGTATATATATATATACTGAAAAATAATATACCGGACACAAAACACAAACAAAATTGTCGTTATTTTTAAACGTTCGATTATAAATCTTTTTAACAATTGTCGAAATTAAATTAAAAAATTGCAAGAACGCAATACACAAACAAAACAATTTTCTAAAAACAATAATAGAGAATTCGTGTTCGACAAAAATTATGTGTTACAAACCAAAAATGCATACACAATTTGTTGCAATTATTTAAAATCAAAGAAAACTCAATCGATCACGATCCGTCGAAAACATGAAATCCGTCTCGTGTCGGATTTTCTCTCCTATTTATGATTTAAAATTAATTTAACACGAGAATATTCACAATTTATTTACGTTACCTGTGTCATCAGTTTGATCTGCGATGTCATCGTCTTTGTTTTCATAAGATAGCGTTCTGTTGTTGTCGTCCAAAGGTCTGTTTTCACTGTCGGTATTAGTGTTATTCGGCCATTTTCCAGAAGATGTGGACGACTTCCTCCTCCTTTTTCTCCGTTTCAACGGATAGTAAGAATTGAGCGTTGACTTCGGCAAACTGTCGTTTGTAGCAGCTGGTATCGCGGACGCAGGAACTTCCTCTCCGCTCTAAACATCAACAATACAATTACGTCTATTACGTAAAGAAATTTCTAATTTTTTTTTTTTTGTTTCAAGCACTACGCTAGATGAAAATTAATTACCTCTGTTACTATGGTTGGCGGTGTTAATCCATGAATGCACAGACAATGAGCGGCCTGAAGCAGAGAAGGCAACTGAGACGGCTCGACGCTGACTTCTCCCCGATACACAAACTCTAACAATGATTCTAGATCGTCGGCTCCTATTCCCGCCAGCATAACTACAGGATGCTGACATGGTGTGCTCTGCAAAGCACATGTTTTATGTTGCAATAAACTCTTATGGCATTCTCAAATCACATGTGATCTCGCAATAATCGTAAAAGCATAATATATTACCTTTAGCAAATCCAGTAGAAACGGACTGGCGGCACAGAGAACAATTTTGTGTGCGGGAAAGCTACGGCCACCGGCAGCCAAAGTGACGTCCACTAAGTCGCCGTGTCCTCTCAACACCTGTACCGCAGAAGTCAGAGAGGAACTGAACTCTCCCCAGGATAGACTATAGAGTTGGCTGCTGCTACCCATTGTGTATCAAATAATTCACAACTGCAAAATCATACAACGACACATTATCTTAAATTTATTTTTCAGTTTCCCCATTTCTTAATGGTAAAAACAAAAGAAAAAACCAACAGAACTGAAAATACTTGTTTCACAACGTTTCAAAGAACAATTATTATCTCTAAATTTTTTACTTCAATCCAATATAAGAAACACCAAGTCAACATCATACCTGACAAATAACAACACCACGTAATTTAGACAACCAATATTTATCCCGAGAATACTTGAACAACCGGTATACACAAACACTCGAGCACCAGCAAAATCTACCGTTAGCGGTAACGACGCGTGTGTGCTCGGTTTCTCTTCGTCTCTCTTTCTCCCTCCCCCCTCCCCGAGCTACGTCTCTTAATTAGTGCCTCCACCCGATTAAGCGCGATCAAACATCGCGGCGTCGTGCCGCGAGTTAACCTAACAAATTCCCGATGAAACGTACCTTGCGACAGCGCGAGGGTCTCTTTGTCACGACGACGATGATACAACGGCAACAACGACAACGACCTCGATAATTCCGCAGGCTGACAGCTACGCGTTGCCAGTGTTGAAAATTGGGTTGGAGAAAGTCGCGGTGCAGTGGGTCATCTAGACATAAGTCGCGCGAATTGGCAGTCGAGCGGCTGCCAGGTCGAGCTTCTACGTGATCGTACCACCCGGTTGGAGAAACGAGACGACGACTTTCAGCACAGGAGCATCGTACGGGACAAATTCGCGTGGTTCAACCGTGTTTCACGGGATTCCGAAAAAAATCGCTCTCACGACACGGACCACGGCGCGCGACTCGGAAGATGAAGTTCAAACACTTCAAACTCATCGGGGGCGGTCGTGTACGAGACGTCGTGTTGTAGTTATAAATATAGAAGGCAGCAGCGCGTTCTCTCGTGGATGCGCGATGTGACGACCAATCGAAACTGGCCTTGACTGGGTCCTGCGAGAGACGCTCGACGCAACAAACATGGACGCGTTCGATGTGATGTTTCTCGATTGTATCGATCTCTATATCGCACAAAAAGTTGAATCGAAATTTTCTACCACACATACGCACACACAAGCACACACAAAATCGAAAACGCAAAATATCTTTCCTCTTTTTTTGTGTTTTGATAATATATTTTCTCATTCTTTTCTTTGGTCACCATTGTAGGCCATTGACCTACATCGAGTCTTTGTTAATAAAACTGCTCAATCCTGAGGATCAGGTCTCTGGTGAGAATGTGAAAACGTGACTTGTAAATTGGCGATTAAACAAATTATGTTTAATTTCTTAAATGCCGGCGAAATCTAAACTTTATCTTGCGCGTGGATAGTAGCGCGTGGCAATAAGCCGAGCACGCATGCGCTACCACGTACCAATGTGTGACTGACACTTTGCCAACAAATCCGACCTGACGCGCGCCTTGTCTCCACACAACGCTCTGTTGTATATATTCGCACCATTGCTCCGGTCAACTCCAGTCCAGTCAATTCCAGTGTGCCTTTCGAAGTCGGCGGCGCGTTGTGTTTCTTGAGTTGCTTGCAATATCCGTACGTTCGTACGCCTCGCGTTCCTGTCACAATGTCGTCTGGTAGTTGGGAACTGGTCAGCAGGAAGAAGGATCGAGGGAACGAAAAATCGAAACCCACAAAGGCCGAGAAAAGAAAATTCATCGAAAACGCACCGAAAGTCGAGGACTTCCGTAAGTCTCGCCTTTGTGTTTTGATATAGCTTTGATGTTTCATTTCCGTGTATTCGATTGTTGCGTTTTTGACACCGCGAGATATCCTTAAAAAGAATAATGAGAGCAACGCGAAGATCTAACTTGAAAATATGTAAGAAACAAAGTTGCAATATGGTGATAGTAGCGGCACACAATATCGTGTATTATTTTTAGTACCTCTGAGTCAAGTGAAGACGCTCTATGACAATCTGGATGGAAATAAGGAGAACAAGAAGCCTGCTAAAGCACAGGCGAAAGAACACAAGACAAAAGAGAACGAGGAGAAGAAGAGACAACAGCAGCAAAAACAGCAACAACAGCAGGCTGAAAAGAAAAAGCAAGAGCCGAAGGAGAAACCGCCAAAAAGTATAAAAGATGCCTTGAATGCGGTAAAAATCTGCTTTTAGAATAGACTCTGCTTCGTTCCACTTGCGTATTGCGCTCCGAATAAAGAGGTTTTTTTTTGCTCAGGTCAGATTTCCTGAAGCTCCTCTGCTCTGGCTGAAGGAACTGAACGCCTTTCTCAATATCAAGATACCCATCAATAAGGAAGACGCAATATTCTCAGGAAAACCCAAGGATTATCCGTTGAGTTTAGCACCTAAAGCAATCACTTCCATATTGGAACGGGCGGTGGAAATGACGGGCCAACAGACGATACAGATATTTTATGAGAATACTCTTACCGCGATGGCGACCGACATGGTCAAAGGAGTCCCTGTCATCGGTCACAAGATATTTTTGCAGCTGCTGGCGCATTTGAATCCTGACGTGACCGCCGCCAACATTCCCAAATTGATTAGCATAAGGAACTCGTACGAGAACAGAAAGAACATAGGTCTGTCCTTGTTGTGGGCCTGGTCGCAGGCCGGTAAAAAGAAGCTAGCGGTTGGTTTGAAAATCTGGCACGAGGTGATGTCGCCGATGCTTGAGACAAAAGCCTACGCCAATTACGTCGTTCAGATTCTGAACGATCTTGTCTTCGGCCACGACAACGTTCACGATCTCAGTGTGGATCTGTACTTGGATATTATCAGGGACACCTACTCCCAGAGATTTCAAAACCTTCAACCGGCGAGTTTGGGAAAAGTTGTCACCGCGAGCATCGATAAATTGAGAGTAAGCGATATATCAATGCGAATTT